>JAUPMG010293964.1:0-17317 GCA_031762675.1 Pachysandra terminalis | reverse complement strand
TTGAAAAGTGTGAATTTTTAAAAATAACTTTCAATATGATAAAATATTTAATAAACTAAACTAAAGGATAATATAATCGTTATATTTATGTTTAAATTATAAAATTTAAATTATTAATGGAAATTCATTGAGAAGCTTGAAATTTTTAAATTTTTTTTTTAAAAAAAATATTTTAATATAATAAAATATTTAATAAATTAACAAATAATATAGTATTTTGATTTATTCTAATAAAAGACATTTAGAATAATCTTCTACAACTCTTTTAATTTTAAACAATCTATATTATTAAGAAAAAGAGTCCATTGAAAAGTGTGAATTTTTAAAAATAACTTTCAATATGATAAAATATTTAATAAACTAAACTAAAGGATAATATAATATTTTGATTTATTCTAATAAAAGACAGTTAAAATTACCGTCCTCCTCACTTTTAATTTTAAATAAAATATTAACGTGCAATATTACACATTACACGTGTCACTCGCTAATAATTATAATAAAATTAGGGTTTTCACAACTTTCAATGTGATGAAACTTTTTTCTTGATTCTTAAGATCATTAAATAAGATACATAAAGATATAATCGTCCTTAAAATATACTGTTATAAGAAAAGAAAAAAAAAGAAGCGAATATTCCGTTACCTTCTTGCGATGACCAGAGTTTGAAAGATACTTATCTGTCATTATACCAAACCCAAGGGCTATAAATGTAGTTTACCCTAAAAAAGAAATATCACGCCGCCAGAGTGTTCCTCGTTGGTAACCGAGAGTGTTCCTCGTTGGTAACCGAATGCTTGGTGATTGACACGTCATCAAACCCACGTGCACACCCTCTCTTGTTTTGATTAGAAACCCACGTGATCCTCTATAGCCACTTAATCTCGTGTTGAGTGAGTATAGTGGGTTTCATTTTTTTTTTTTTTTTTTTTTATTTTTAGAAACCCACGTGATCCTCTATAACCACGCATCATATACGAATGTATAATATTATACGCATCATATACGAATGTATAATATTATATACAAACCAAGTTCAGCTTTAACTGGTTCGAGTTTAAGACACTTTGCATAGTTTGGTATAGAAAGGGCTTTTTATCTAATGCTAAAGTGTTTTGGTGTTATTTTTAAAAGTTGTTCTGGATGAAAGCGTTTTTTAAAAAATGTAAAGCTGGTGTGAGATTATTTTTGAAAACTTCCTTTATCCGAAAACAATCAATCGTGTTCTAAATTTAAGTAAAATTTTTAAAATAATAAAATTATCCTATCATTTTTACTACACATTCTTTAAAAAGACAAAAATATTCATAAGACTAAAATTATGTACAAAAACATCATTTTATATAATTTTTCTTTTAACCAATGACTTTAATTCAAAGTCCTTTGAAGCCCTTCCATTTGTAAAAAGTCACACGAAACAAGCCCTTAAAGTGTGCGATTAAAGTGCTTCTAGGTCCCAAAAGTGATTCATGCATGAATCACTTTTGGGGCTCAAAGATTCAACATCAAACACACCTAAAAGTGGTACTATAAATCTTTAATGATAAAGTTTTTATGATGAAGACTACTTTCAAATCTCGGCAAGTTAGCTTTGGATTGTGACCTAGGATCACCTGCAATGTTAAAGCAAGCACGTGATAACCTCCCCGATTTTTGGGGGAGTAGGATATTCTGTACCCTGTTAGCTTGCTAACAGATTGACATGTGTCCTGGAGTGGGTCCCAACAAGAAGGGTGACTTACTATTTTAAAAATCTAAGAGAATGGTGAACCCTAGGGGCCCACCACTTTAACCAGCTGCTACCTTAATAGGTTAAAGCTGTGGACTCCCCAAGACGCATGACATTTTGTTAGCAAGCTAACAGGGTAATTCTTGTTAGCAAGCTAACAGAAGATCCTACTCCATTTTTGGGCAGGTTTGGACAAGATTTATAGACGCGTAGCTTTATACTTGTCAAGTATGTGGCTTTATTTTTGAATGTATTAATATAAATTCAAAAAGTATGAATTTTTGCTTTTCATTGAAATCTAAATTCATAATTTTATTTATATAATCATATTGCTCTTCAATTAAAATGTCTAGAAATATCATTCAAAATTACATTTTCATAATTTTAAATGAGAGAAATTGAGTTTTTAAGGTCAGACCGAGTCTAGCACATGCATAGAGAAGTCTAAGGTTGCGTTTCGCCCGGCTTGTGCTTTAATTTGGATAAGCACTCATTGGATAATGTCACGCCCCAAATCCGAGATATCGGATCTCAAGGATTCATAAGGAATGACCTTTAGATCCAACGTGTGGATGCGGCTAACCATTTATAAATCATGACCAAATACCAGGGTCAACAGAGTTTAAATACAACGAAAGTCTAATAAAATTTAAATCCAAATCTATTATCCAAGATTCAACCATCATAAATAAAATCTGAATTTAAATTAACAATTACATTTTGCTGCCCACTAAGGGTCAAGACACAACTATTAGAATCTATTAAGGTCTATCAACAAATCCTGATTCTTAAACTTTCGTCGACTTTCGAACAGCAATTTAAAGCCTCCCTTCCGGGTCACTCCATCTCTCTAAAGATCCACTTGTTTCAACATAAGGGTTGAGCTTGGAGGCACAATAGGAATAATCTAAAGTAATTACAACAATTATTTTCATAATCATATAATGAAACAAATTATTTTATGCATTCTTATACATTACAACATTACATATACGTAGTTCATTCCCAAGGTATTAACATTTTACACATCAGGATACACATATTCATCAAGTATAAGCATGTTATAATCATTATACCAAGTCACATAATCTTTAGGACAATTAAACATCACATAAAGTGTAGACATTATCCCATTATCTCAAAGAACAAACAAATAATCACATCATCATAATTCAGCGTTCAATTACCACATAGTCTCACTATGATTCACAACATTTACCTGATCCCATCATGCACATCACAATCCTCATGGTCTCACCATGTCACACAGATAATTTACATGATCCTATCTTGCACATCATAAACCTCATGGATCTACCATGTCAATCACACATACAAACGATATGATCCCATCATCAACACACATTCCATGGTCCCACCATGCCATTAAACATTATCCACATGATCCCATCATGTATTCAATCAAATCCAATCTTTTAGGGACTCACACCCACGGTAGATTGTACCATTCCAAATGGCCAGTCCACATGGTCCCACCATGCTTCTTCACACAATTACAACACAAAATCACATCACACATAAACTGCCATAGTGCAAAGAATACAATCATCAACAACAATCAATGTAATGAATGTTATGATGCAATGATGATTTAAGAGTGCAAATGATGCATATGCAATGCACAAACAAACAAACAATCAGTCATTCTTTACGGACTTGCACCCACGAAAGAATTCCCTAATTGTGACCATCCGACTTTAGGGACTTTCACCCATGGCTTGAACCCACTAGTATAGACCATCACATTTTTAGGGGCTTGCACCCACGGCTGGAACCCACCATATGCTCCCTTCATTTCAGGGGCTTGCACCCACGGCTAGAACCCACCATATGCTCCCCTCATTTTAGGGACTTGCACCCATGGTTGGAAGTCTACCAATTACGACCCATTCAACTTTAGGGACTTACACCCACGACTGAATTCACCAGTCATACACAATCAATCATGCACACAGTACCAGATCAATCCCATTGACCTGAAGATGCTCTCAGCATCACATACAATACAGTCATATAGCAAACAAATCAGTCAATCTCATTGACTTCCAGTGGATGCTCCCAACACCACTCACAAACATACACAATCATATAACATAGTCAGTCATACTGACAAGTGGATACCCCCAGCACCACTCACATAGCATACACAAACCACAATCAATCACATACCATTAACAGATACTCTCAGTACCACTCGTGTACTATCATTATCAACCTATTGTCAGTCATACTGACATCCTGTGGTTACTCCCAGTACCACTCACTCATTACCAGAGCTTAGGTTTCAAACTCAGTCATAGACATACCAATAGTTGTGTTTAACGTCACTTAGTCATTTCAATCCTTAACCTTGTCAATCCCATTGACATCCAGAGATGCTCCCAGCACCACACACATCATGCTTACACAGTAAACAACACAGTCAATCACATTGACTCCCAATGGATACTTTCAATACCACTCACACCAATCACATACCATATGGCCTAGCCATAGGGTTTCACATAATATGGATGTCTCAAACACCCTCACACACATCAGTATCTAGGATTTGAAATCCTTAGAATCAAACACAAGCCAACATACATTCACATGCTAAATCACCTTATAGACTGTCAAGCTATACTGCTAAACTAAGCATTTCACACACTTTGTTGCACAAAACCTTACATAGGTATTTTCACACAAACCAAGGATACACACATGTTAGAATTGGTCTCATGGAACTTTCCATGAATTTTCATTCCATTTAGAGCTCGGTAGGTGTTTGGTACCTGTCAAATGCTTAATTTCCAGTTTTGACCTTCATTCAGTAATTAAATCGTATCTATTTTTATACACATCCAATTGACCTCAAACTATGACCATTGTGTTCCTAACTGAATGAGGAATCCTAGAAAAATATCACAAAAATATTTCAGGCTCCGTAGCTACCAAGTCTCGGCTGATATGACAGAAACTTGTAGATTTTCGGTAGATGACTCGGTAGATTCTCGGTATCTGCCGAGATCTGTTTTCAGCTTCGACATATGTTCAGTATTTTGACCATAACTAATTCTATACATGTCAAAATCGCTTCAAACTTGTTGTATTGTATTCTTAACGCAAAGGGGAATCACAAAAAAATACTAAATAAATTATCTAAGTTCATATGAAGTATCGGTGGGACCTAGAATCCTACTGTTTGTTACCCAGAAATTTCCAGATTTCCTAGGGTTTTGTGTACACCTTCTCATAACCTTTAATTTCATACTTCTTTACATACCAAACATTAAATATACTACTAAACATCAATCCATCATATCACAAACAAAAACTAAGAGTTAAGCTATGATTATACATGTGAGTTTTAACATAAATATCATGATCCAAGCATACAAATTCATAGACTCATATCAAGAACTAAAACTCAACATAAGCATAGATTAATACACATCAACATGCAATATTAGTGATTCTAGATGCTTATACCTAGAGAATCATTATAATCTTATGAAAACAACTACCGTAAGAACTCCAGATGATCCCTATCTCTTTTTTCTACGGATTTCTCGCACACGAAGATCACCCATCAATCTTCTCCTAGCTACCTTTCTTTTTCCTCTTCTCTCTTTCTTTCTCTTCTCCATTTCTTCTTCCTTATGTCGAATCCCCTTTTCTCGAATCTGTTTTTCCCTCTCTTGATCGTGTGCTACAAGGTGGAGAATGTGATCATGGGAAACCTTCCCATAACTCCCACGTAGCCTATTTAGAAGGTGGAGATAATCTCTCCTTTCCAACTCTATCTAATCCTAAATCAATTTTTAAGTTTATTGAAAAGGTCCAAACTATCCTTAATGTCTAAGTTAAATGCCACCCCATCCTTCATGACTTACACGTCCAAAACATAACCCTAATATCTACGACTTTATAAAATTACTTAAGTGACCCCAATAATTATTACATTAACACTATAAACTCTATATTATTTTATAATTACAAATAAGTACTAATTCGGTTAATTAGACACACAGTCTTTCCTAATCTTTCACAAAGATTATATTTCTTAATTATAATTAAATAATATTAATTATAATAACTTAAGGACATGGGTCACTGCAGATAAGTAGCTCAATGAGAGCACTTATCCACAACAACAATAAACGCAACCTACGATTGTGTTTGGCCCGACTTATATAAGAGCTTATTTTAGTTTATAGCTTATAAAAGTACTTTTTAAAATAAAAAAATATGTTTGGTAACACCTAATTGGTAAGTGCTTACCCATAAGCAGTAAAGGAAGGTTACCCATGAGGAGAAGCTGTTGAGAACAACTTCTCTTATCACTTGTGCAGGAATCTATTTCTAAACTTTAGTAATATTTTTATAATACCTGTTTTTATCCCTAAACTTTCATAAGCACCTAATTAAATATATTTCTAAACTTTAATAATATTTTCATAATATCTATTTTACCCCTAAACTTTTGTAAGCACTTAAACAAATATAATTACCAAACTCTATTTTCTTCAAGTAAGTAGTTTTGTTGTTGTTGATAAGTGCTCCCATTGGGCCACTTATCCAATGAATGCTTATCCAAAAGCACAAGCCAAGCCAAACGCAATGTAATGTTATGCCTTGGCGTGAAGCAACATAAAATCCCTTCCTTATTGGGCCTAAAAGTGGGTAGATTAACGATAAGGCCCATTAGACAGATATTCTTTGGGAGCTTTCTAGAAAAGGTCATTTATAGTGGTGGAAGAACTTTCTAGAAAGGGGATTCCTAGAAAAGTCTTTAAGAAAGTAGAAGGAATTTCTAGAAAGGACTTTTAAGGGTGTGGAATGAAGAATAATGTGAAAAGTTCTAGAGAAAGATCTAGAATCATCCTTACCCATTAGATTTCTTACACTTGTTTTAATCTAGGCCCTCAATTGTAACTCAAGGGCCTATATAAAGGAGAGAGCCCCTCATTTGTAAAGCACTTCAGAAGTTGTAAAGTTCTTTGAATAAAGATATAAGTTCTTTCTTAAGTTACTTCTTGTGTTGGCTTTACTTCTAGCCTTCAAAGCACTGTGAGAGACAGGCTGACTTGTGTTATAAAATGGTTAATTGAGCACAAATACGCAGTGTAATGTCATGCCTTGGCGTGAAGCACCATAAAATCCCTTCCTTATTGGGCCTAAAAGTGGATAGATTAACGATAAGCCCCATTAGACAGATATCCTTTAGGAGCTTTCTAGAAAAGGTCATTTAAAGTGGTGGAAGAACTTTCTAGAAGGGGGCTTCCTAGAAAAGTGTTTAAGAAAGTGGAAGGAATTTTGAGAAAGGACTTTTAAGGGTGTGGAATGAAGAATCATGTGAAAAGTTCTAGAGAAAGATCTAGAATCATCCTTAACCGTTGGATTTCTTACACTTGTTTTAATCTAGGTCCTCAATTGTAACTCAAGGGCTTATATAAAGGAGAGAGCCCATCATTTGTAAAGCACTTCAGAAGTCGTAAAGTTCTTTGAATGAAGATATAAGTTATTTCTTAAGTTACTTCTTGTGTTCGCTTTACTTCTAGCCTTCAAAGCATTGTGAGAGACAGACTGACTCGTGTTATAAAAGGGTTAATTGAGCACAAATCTGCAGTACAATGTCACGCCTTGGCGTGAAGCACCATAAAATCCCTTATTGGGCCTAAAAGTGGGTAGATTAACGATAAGGCCCATTAGACAGATATTCTGTGCGAGCTTTCTAGAAAAGGTCATTTAAAGTGGTGGAAGAACTTTCTAGAAAGGGGCTTCCTAGAAAAGTCTTTAAGAAAATGAAGGAATTTATAGAAAGGACTTCTAAGGGTGTGGAGTGAAAAATCATGTGAAAAGTTCTAGAGAAAGATCTAGAATCATCCTTAACCGTTAGATTTCTTACACTTGTTTTAATCTAGGCCCTCAATTGTAACCTAAGGGCCTATGTAAAGGAGAGAACTCCTCATTTGTAAAGCACTTCAGAAGTTGTAAAGTTCTTTGAATGAAGGTATAAGTTCTTTCTTAAGTTACTTCTTGTGTTCGCTTTACTTTTAGCCTTCAAAGCATTGTGAGAGACAGACTACCTTGTGTTATAAAAAGATTAATTGAGCACAAATACCGCACGGTTGATTGAAAAACTCCAAAACCGTAACAGTAAGGTCAGATTGGGCCGAGATCACAGAGGTTGTTTAATTTAATCAGCGAGTGCAAGTATACAACTTGCGATCTGACATATATTCTGGTCAAAACATGTGCACGTGAGTCTCCCATCCATTGCCATGTGAGCCGGCGCCGTTGGGTTAATTGGAAAAAGAAGATCCAAATTGGCTTTTAAATTCCTCCCAAAACAAAGAAAAGGTCTTTTGAAAATCCCACTTGCTACAAGTATAGTACTTTTAAAAACCGGATCCAACCAATGGTCTGATCGTATTAACCGGATTTCTTAAATAAGCTGGTTCAATACAAACAAAACCATCTATTTTGCTAAGAATTGTTTGTTTTGTTAAAACATAGGCCCGACTCACGTGTAAATCCCGCTTATCATAGTTTAAAGTCTCTAGATCAGGGACCAGATCAGTCTTGGCCAATCCGGATCGGCGATATCGTCCGGTTCGAATTTGATACAAAATTTGTATCGCCATTTTTTTTTAATTAATTTTTTTTATCAGCTAGACCAGTCACCGGACCAGCGGTACTGATTGGTATCAAACAAATCTAAACCGATACTTGTCTAGACCGTCCACTTTATAATTTAAAAAAAAAAAAAACAAACAGATTGATTGTATCGGTGTATCTGTCACCGATCCGGTTGTACCAACCAATCCGTATCAGTATCAGTTGTATCAGTCTGGTCCAGAGCCTCAAGATACAATAGTTGTATCATAGCTTAGGACCGAATTAGTCCTGACCGATCCCGATCAGCCAGTACGGACCGGATCAATCCAACCCTGCCGCTTATGTAGGGATGGCAATGGAGCGGGTTAAATGTTAATCTGTCTTGCCCCTAATGGTTCAGGATTGTGTTTAGGCCGGACCAGAACACCTCAGACCGATCTAGCTCAGCAGTCTGTTAACCCGCATGCGCCGAAACCATAAAAGGTTAAAGAGGGTTCTGGGCCAAATACAAAGGCGCGGCCCAAGAAGAAACAACTCAAGCCCAATTCGCCTCTATCACTAGGACGTGGGAACATGCCTCCAAGGAAGAGTAGGCCATATGTCAGCAAATAAGAAGCACCAACCACCCATTATGCATAAACTGCCGAACGGTTGCCATAATGGGTTATAAAAGAAAGACCGGCCAGAACGAGAGAGCTCTCCACAGCATACACAACAAAGCAATCAAAGAACTCCATAGCTTCTCAAACTTAGATTATCATAGTCTAGCTTAGTTTATGATCCCCATCGATCGCCAGTTAACTGTTAGCTCCTGCAAAAATCCTACTACACCTACTTCTCTTCTTGGACTAAGTTTCTCGTAGAAAATCCCTCCAGCCAGTAAAGAAGAAATCCTAGTTGGAGATTCACGGAGACCCTCCTATTAGTCCCTTACAAGCTGACTCGTGAAACGTGAAGTAGTTTAGTCACGTCCCGCGATCAGAGCCTAAGGAACGGCCATATGTTTTGTATTTCTCTTGTTGTTGTTATTTCGTCTTTTCAAATTAGAAAGTTAATCTTTCTAAGTTGTGTATTGACTCCTTGTTCTGCTTGTTCTAAATATAAAGAGTGCCATTGATCGCGTAAAATTAGATTCTCTAGATCAGCCATTGGTCCTTCGAGATATTGAACCATACAATCGTCTAACTTACAATTGGTCACATATAGACCGGTTACCTTAACCATCAAATTACGCAGTTTGACTCACATAACCTGTCTTTCAGGTGAACATGCAAAAGTTCTGGCACGCCCGTGCACACTTCGGCCCCACGACCGAGAGTGAGAACCTCGCACCGACCGGGAAGCGAGTCGGAGTTGGCTCCATTTCAGACCAACATCTATTTTGGCACGCCCGGTGGGACAGATTTGGTGAAGTTAAATGGCACCCAAGACTAGGATGGGTGGTCGGTCTGATGATGACCGTGAAGGAGCATTCCCAATAGTGGGCGTTGTCCAAGGGGAGACGCTTGACAGTAACACAACATTGGCCGAAATACAAGGCCAAACCATCCCAGGCATTGAGGTAGGGTCACCATCCTCTCCATTCAACGATAGAGTGATGGCAGCTTTACAAAATTTAAATCAAAACATACTTAGAATGGTGTAGATTTAGGATGCACTCACGTAGCCATAACGGAAGGATTTAGTAGAATTCCTTCTGAAATAGAATCCGTAATGAGACGGGATAACAATTCGGCCTGGAGGGGTATGAATGGGAATGGAATTTTCAATCCCATTGAACAATCGCCAACCATGGTGAATGTACCGTCTGCTAGACCCACCCCGCCGAGGCTGATTAGACTGCTGAACGAACGAAATGAGTCACTAGGCTACATCGACCAGGCACGAACTAACCAAGGCCAGCCCAATATTGAGATTTAGGCACCAGGGCCTCCCAGAGGAATAGAGAGAGATCAGGTATATAACTGGGTCCAATAAGCCGTGGCTAACCTGCCGCCCAGACAGTTATCTCGACCGTCGTACCGTAAGTTGTATCCTGATTGGGTGGATATTAGATATGAGTTTCCTAGGGGATACAGAATCCCTGATTTTTCCTTATGCTCAGGAGAAGATGACCAGTCGACCATCGAACACGTGGGCTGATTTACGGTACAATGCGGTGAGCGTTCGCCAAGTGACTATCACAAGTTAAGGTTGTTCGGGAATTCCTTAACCGGCCAGGTATTTACATGGTATATAACCATGCCACCTAACTCAATCCAACATTGGGCAGAAATGGAATAAAAGTTCCATTCCCAGTTTTACAGAACTGAACCCAAAGCATTAATGGCCGATTTGGCCAGATTAAGACAACTACCAGACGAAACGGCAGATAGATACATAGGAAGGTTTAAGAAAGTGAGAAATAGATGTAGGATAGTCCTCCCTGAGCCAGAATTCGTGAAACTAGCCCAGAACGGTCTAGATATAGAGCTTCGAAAGAAGTTCGACAGGATGGAATTCGATGATCTTTTCGAATTATCGACCAAGGTGGTCAAATATGAACGGATCTTACAAGAGGAGAATCAGCGTAAAACGGCCACCATGGGAACTTATTTCCAGGAACCGAACTATGAATTGGCTTTGGCCGTAATGATATCCAATAAGCCATTTACATGTGCGGCGTTAAAAAAGAAAATCGCCAGTACACAAATAGAAGGAAATAAGAACTTTCCCGAAAAAGGGAGGAAGTTCTCCTTTGACATATCAAAGCCTGATGAGATTTTTGACCACCTCTTAAGAGGTAAGTTCATTAGGTTACCAGAAGGGCACAAAGTTCCCTTGGCCGATGACTTGAAAAAAGGGGAATACTGTAAGTGGCATGGGTCACGAACCCATTCAATTGTTGATTGTTTTATTTTCCGTGCTATGGTGCAGGACTTATCGACCACGGGTTACTTCAGTTCCCTGATAAGGGCAAGGAGGTGATGGAGATAGATACAAATCCTTTCCCAGCAACATTTCCGGTAAACATGATTGGATCCAGACTCAAAAACCACAGGCTTAAAGTGGATCTAAACCCTACAGGCGTTGCGTCCCTCACAGGACCCAACGATGAAAAGGTCACGCCAGAGGGATGGCAAGGCCATCACATTAGCAATCGATTGGTGTATCCTCCCGACCAGTCAAACGTTCAAGACAGAGTATACTGGGGTCACAACATATGTGATAGATGTGGCGAAGACATGGAACAATGAAACAGGCATAGGAGAAATAGCTATCGCCAGCCGTGGCACCAGCCATCTCGGCAGTACATACACAACTATCACCATGGATTGCTAGAGAGGTGGTACCCAAGAAGAGATGAATGTACTTACAACTCCCGGCCAAAATGGTTAAGCCCCCAGGGGGCAGAGTTGATAGATGGACTAGCATCATCCACCCTAAGTCTAATCGACCGGTATACGAAATGACACGAACACAGAAACGACGATGGCAAAGGGAGTAGGCGTTCTTTAGGGAGATATCGGTCGAGCAGAAGGAGCAGAGAGGGATGGTGGTAGCCAGAGGCCCTAGAATGAAAAATGAGCAACAAATGATGGTTCCAGAAAATCCAATAAGCCTGCAAGACAAAACAGACGAATCTCCAGAACTCGTTTTGATGGAAGAAGACGACAGTTTATTATTGGAACAGCTTTTACGGCAACTCCAAGATACTGCTACTTCAAAACACTTGCCATTGATGGCTGACAGTCTTCTGGAAGAGAAAGTCTCAGAGAAAGAAGTCACAATTGAAGAAAGTCAGACCATCCAGTTTGGATCACTTCCTCCCGTCACCATGGATTGCAACATGGTGTTCATGTTGCCAATGTCTTTTCAGGCAAAAGAGGAAAGTGAGAAGCCATAGGGTGAGCAAGAACAGGATGGAGAGGCTACAGTGGCTACGCTTGCCAATACTGAAGAGCACCAGAGTACGGCAACCCTGTTAAACATTAAAAGAGAAGGCTATAAGCCTAGAGTCGATTTCGATGGCCAGGCCGATCAGGTGATTTTTGAAAAGCCGTCATTGAGGATGGCCCAACACTTACGACTGTTATATATCAATGTGCGCATGGATGGAATCCCTGTCACCAGAGTCCTAATCGACAATGGGGCAGCCGTAAACATATTACCCAACAGGGTGATAAAAAAGTAGGGAAAACCATGAATGATTTGATTCCGACTGAGATAACGGTCACTAAATTTGCAGGGGGCACCTCAAAGACCCAAGGAGTGTTGTCTATAGAGTTAGAAATCGGGTGGAAGAAAGGATTAATCGCTTTCTTTGTAGTAGAATCAACTTCAAGTTACAATGCGTTGTTGGGACGTGATTGGATCCATTCTATTTTTTGCATCCCATCATCCCTCCTTCAATTCCTCATCTTTTGGAATGAAAATAAGGTGGAGATCGTCAAGGCCGACGGGCGACCATTCCTGGCAGATTCCAATTTGGCTGAAGCATTGTTATATGGAGGAGATATAGGGCCAGTAAGATTCACAATGAGTGAAAGATATGGTCGACCCACAGGAATTTCGGTGACGATCGACCAAGAGCTTAATCAGACTGAACCAGGACTGACGGCGATAATCCCCTATCAGTCAAGCTGGTGTTACAAGATAGAAGAAATATCATGATGAGTGAAGAAACCAAGAGAGAAAGGTCCGCCATAGTTAGGGCCACCATGTTATGGCTAAAGACCTACATGACAGAAAGGTAGCTAGAAGAAGAGGTTTCGGTTGCATCAACCGAATGTGTAGCCTAGGACGACCTAGATGAGGAAGGACTATCCGTGCGAGATATTGAAGCGGCTCCTAGGAAAATGGATGGTGTGAAGGACGAAGTACAAGACCCTTTGATGGAGGTAGAATTAGGAAGTGAAACCGATCACCGGCCGATTTATGTAAGCAGCTTGCTCCCTGAGCAATGTAAATATCAACTAATTGAGTTGCTTTTTGAATTCCAAGACTGTTTTGCTTGGGACTACCATGAGTTACCTGGGTTAGACAGGAGATTGGTTGAACATCGTTTACCTTTAAAGTTAGGTTATAAGCCGCATAAACAGCCAGTCAGAAGAATGACGTTCAAGGTAACTAGAAAAAATAAAGAGGAGATTGAAAGACTGTTGAAAGCATGTTTAATTCGACCAATCCATTATGCGGAATGGGTGTCGAATGTAGTACCGGTTATGAAAAAGAATGGCAAAATCAGGTTATGTATTGACTTCAGGAATCTCAATTTAGCAACACCTAAAGATGAATATCTAATGCCAATGGCCGACGTATTGATAGATAGAGCGGCCAGACATCAGATACTATCTTTTATGGACGACCATTCTGGTTACAACCAAATAAGTATAGTGGCTGAAGATGTTGAGAAAACCACGTTTCACGGGCCAGGGGCAATCGGCCTAAACTGCTGGGTAGTGAAGCCTTTTGGTTTAAAGAATGCCAGATCCATGTATCAAAGGGCAATGAACAATATCTTCCATGACATGATAGGCAAAAATATGGAAGTATATATAGATGACAGTGGTGAAATCGGCAGAGATAATAGAGCATTTTGAACACCTGATGGCCTCATTTGAAAGGATGAGGAAGTACAAGTTGAAGATGAATCCTCTGAAATGCGCTTTCGGTGTATCAACAGAAAATTTTCTAAGATTTTTGGTACACCAAAGGGGGATAGAGGTTGACAAAAACAAAGCAAGAGCCATAATTGACGCAAAGGCTCCTGCTAACAAGAAACAATTATAAAGATTCCTCAGCCAAATTAATTTCCTCAGGAGGTTCATTTCTAACTCGACCGGGAAGTTGATGTCTTTTTCCCCTTTGTTGCGTTTAAAAGAAGAAGAGGAATACAAGTGGGAGGAACAACACCAAAAGGCTTTTGATGCCATCAAAGAGTACGTAGTAAACCCGCCAGTGCTAATTCCCCCAAAGAAAGGAAGATCGTTTAAGCTATACATATCAGCGGCTGAAAATTCCATTGGGATCCTATTAGCTCAAGAGAACGAGAAAAGACACTAGCAGGCAGTTTACTACTTGAGTCGGTTTCTGCTATCGGTCGAGCAAAGGTACATGACCATCGAAAGGCTGTGTTTGACACTGTATTACATAGCCATAAAACTAAGACACTACTTAATAATTGACACGTGTTAGTAATTGCCCCAACAGATGTGATTAAGTACATGCTGAGCAAGCCTTACTTGAAAGGAAGATAGGTAAATGAATCATGGGGTTATCATAATTCATGTTTGTATACATCCCCCAGAAGGCAGTAAAATGCTAAGTGATAGCAGTTTTCTTGGCCGATCACCCATCGGGAGATCCCAGAATGGAATCTAATGCGATGCACGAGTCAAACCTAGTAGGACTGCTGCAATGGACTTTGATTTTTGATGGATCAAGAACAGAAACGGCCAGTGGGGCATGCATAATTATTATACCCCCAGAAGGGGATAAACAAGAAAACGCTTTCCAGTTGGAATTCCATTGTACAAACAACCAGGCTGAATATGAAGCCTTGATAATATGAATGGAAATAATACTAGAGATGGGCGCAAGGGAAGTTCTGATAAGAGGAGACTCACAAATAGTAATCACCCAGCTAGGGGCAAGTACAAGTGCTTGAGTTGGCAGCTTATGCCATTGTACGCAGTCGCCTGCCAATTAATGGAAGAATTTGATGATGTAATACTTTCTCATTGCCCACGAGAGCAGAATGAAGAGGCTAATGAAATGACCCAAATAGCATCTAGACTAAGAATATTAGAGGGAACCAATGAAAGGACCATTTTGGTCCAGAAAAGATCCCTGCCGTCTGTCAGAAGAAGAGTAGAAGCCTTGGAAGTCATGACAATTGGGGCACAGCTGGAGGATTGACGCTTCCCACATATGGAGTATTTGAGAACGCCAAACCTCCGGAGTGACAGAAGGCTGAAAATCAAATCAAATAGGCACGTAATGATGGCCGAAAAAGTCCAGACGGAATGCTCCTAAGATGCATAAGCCTGCATGAGGCTATGATGAGCATGGCAGAAGTACATGAAGGGATATGCGGGGCGCACCAGGCCGGTAGTAAAATGAGATGGTTAATAAGAAGGCTTTGGCATTACTGGCCTATAAACCTAAAAGATTTCCTTAGATATGCTAAAGGGTGTGAGAAGTGCCAAAAATACGGCCCAGTTCAAAGAGCGTCAGCCATAGATCTGCACTTAATAGTCAAACCATGGTCGTTTAGAGGATGGGCCATGGATCTTTTAGGCAAGATATTCCCCCCATCATCAGGATCCCATAGTTTCATAATCGTAGCTACCGAGTATTTTACTAAATGGGCGGAGGCAAAACCAATGAAAAACGTGGAACAATCGGACATTATCTGTTTCATTCAAGAACATATTATTCACCGATTTGGAATCCCAGAAACCATAACGGCTGACCAGGGTTCTATTTTTACTGGGAGCCAGGTGACTAAGTTTGCAGAAGAGTAAGGGATCAAGATCATCAACTCAACTCCCTATTATGCTCAAGCAAACGGCCAGGTCGAGGCTACTAACAAAGTTTTGAAGAACATTGTGCGTAAAATGATAGAAGATAGGCCTAGATCTTGGCACAAAACTTTATCAGAAGCTTTGTGGGCCTACCGCACTGCTTTTAAATTAGGAGTTAGGAATACTTCTTTTGCTTTAACATTCGGCCACGACGCTGTCATACCTTTAGAAGTCACAGTTCCTTCAATAAGGACAATAATGCAGCACCAGGTGCCACCAAAAGAATACACAGAAGCTATGATAATTGGTTTAGAGGATTTAAACGAATCAAGACTTAGAGCATATGAAGAATTATTAGCTCAAAAAAGAATGGTGGCAAGATCCTACAACAAAAAAGTCAAGAGAAAGGCCTTTGCCGAGGGTGACTTGGTTTGGAAAACCATATTGTCCATCGGTCGTAAGGACCATGTGTAGGGAAAGTGGTCACCAACATGGGAGGGCCCATACCGAGAACAAAAGGTGCTAAAAGGGGGAGCATATACCATACAAGATGCAAAAGAAGCGATAGAGAGAAAACCTATAAATAGTCAATACTTGAAAAAGTATTACCCAACAATGTGGAAAGCAAAAGAAAATTAAAAACAGACAAACAGCCGATCAACATCCAAAAAGCACCAATAAAATTCAAACAACCATAGGGCCGGACAAGCAGAAATATAATATAAAGCAGTTCAAAGAGGCAAGTTCTTCAAAGAGTCAAATTTGGCCGTTAAGGCCATGGCTAATTCTGCGGTGTGATGCTTCTTACTGATCCACGCGATTTCCTTCTTCTTAATCGGCAGTACCTCCTCCACCTTCTTCGGCAGCTCCTCAGAAATCTCCTTTTGCGCCAAAATAATGGTTCGTTGAATACCCTTGGTCGTGGCTACAACATGAAGGAGTTCAATAGTTTCCTCATCAAGCCGTTTTTGCTCCAATGCTATCTCTTCCAAGCGGGCGTGGGCCTGAGCCATTGATTTTTAGTGACCTCCAATTCTTCTGTTTTCCCTTCAAAAGAATTCCTCAAATTTGATATTTCAATAATCCTCGTAGAAAGGTTATTCAAAAAGGAGATAGCTTCGGCCTCTTAAGTTTGAGCTAAGCGGAAGCCCAACACCCAGGTCGGCACTTCTACCAAAGTCGAGAGAAGAGAGGAATCAACCAGACTAGACGACCTGAGAATATTCAAGCAACCATTGAAGACGAATAATGTTTGATCAGTACTAAACTCAGATAAACTTAGGGAGAAAAGCCTCTGAAGATTTGATTTGGCTTGGCCCACAGCCGAGGATATCACCGATTTAATAGCTACAGAAGTAAGTGGCAGCGAAGTTGAGGCCGCCAGAAAATCATCAACCGACTTGAGGTAATCATCAAAATCCGCCGGAAGAACAGGAAAACTTATATCTGGACTCTT
>JAUPMG010293944.1:0-17318 GCA_031762675.1 Pachysandra terminalis | reverse complement strand
ACTTCAATTAAGTTATATTTTTTATTTGGATTAGGTGATATGCCATATTCTTTGAATATGACATACCACATTGAATTTAATTCAATAAACAACTATTTTCCCGAAAAATAAGAATTCTAAAAAACTTTCATTCCAAACAAGGTAAGTTATGTTTTTGATGATTTGATTGATTGGGTTCGGTTCCGATATTATGTTAAATATTAGTCTCTATTAACAAAATGTGCTAAAAACAACTTGTAATACAAAAATTATGTGAAATTACCTTTTTTGGCCAACTGGCAGACTGCTGGTGTGCTGAATAGCCCGCCGGTTCACCTAGGTAGGATCCAGCAGACCTACCGGTGTGTCGGTAGCCTGCCGAAACCCTACTGAATAGCCATGTGTGCCTGAGACTTTGAAAAGAAGCCCTGTCTAACCTGCCGGATGGCCAGCTGGTGTACCGGCCAGCCTACCAGTGGCTACCCCTGTTAATTGTGGAAAACCAAGCCTCTGTCTAGGCTGTCGGATGGTCAGCCAGTCAGCCTTAGACCCTGCATCAAGTTAAATTAGCCCTTGTCTAGGCTGCCGGATGGGCAACCGGTGTGCCGGTTAGCCTACCGATCAGCCTAAAGACCCTAACTCTAATGTGTTTGGACCTGCCTAGGCAACCGACAGACCAACCGGCCTGTTGGTCAGCCCAGGTTGGGTTATTTGAATTGAATATTGTGTTGTATTTCTTTTTGAGTTAATATATTGATTGAATGATGATTATGATTATTTTCATGACTTGAATTGATGGTTAATTGAACTGATTTACTATTTATTATGTTTACATTATACACCAGATTAACTTGAGTGTTTGACTATCATGATGACTTATGCCATTATTTAAACCTTATATTTTCATACATAGCCTTATTACACAATTGTACATTTAATTTCATGCCTAGTTAGTATGCACTATCAACATACATGCACAGCATAACCTATTGGTATTAATGACCATATTCTGGTCATGTACCAGATTTTACCTTTAGACTTCACTTTTGTTGGAGTTTTGATCAAATATGAGTGTTTGGTAAGGAAGTCCCGGATGGGAAATTCTTATTGATTGAGGGATTTGGCCGTCCCAATATACCCCATTATATTCATCTCGATAAACGAATCATAATATGTGATGGATGCCGAGTGAAATTTTGTTAGTAGATCGGCTAATGTATGGATGACAAAGGAGAAGTACACCTAGGTGGCCCCTTGGGATATTCCCTATGATTAAAGGCGCTTGTGACCTCTAGGTTGAAGCTCCTAGAAACTATAATGCGCACATAGAATAGTCCAATTATCACATTACCTTACATAGGGGGATGAATTCACTACGGTGGAACATTCTTTGGTATTGGACTTAGATCAGATGTGGTACATATACTAATCGAATGACAAATAGCATGCATGTGGCACATCATATATCTTTACATGATCACACTTGGTGATCACCCCTTTCTTTTATTTCTACATGAGCATTCATTGCATTCATTAACAATTGAATCCGCATTCATATTGCATTGCATCACTCATTCCATGATTATGTTTATTACATATTATTTGTTGTCTTCTTTATGTTGTATCATTGGGTAGTGGTATTGACCCTATTCCAATTAAAAGTGTATTTTAATTGATTTACTTACTAGGCTAAGTGTAGCTGACGCCTTTGCGCAAATTCAGGTAATTTAGTAGAAGAGTGTGATGAACTGTACCCTTTTTGTGAACATTGCTGGATTTGATGAAGTGTGGAGTGATTTTCTAGTTAGAGTTTTCTATTGGATTTATCGGTTTATTTTTTAGATTAGATATGATGTATAGGGTTAAGGATTTGATTTAAACTTGAAAATAGAGGTAATTATTTTCCTTTCCGCTGCTATTTCTTAAAGTGTTTTGGATGTAATAACTTAGTTATCTTTTAATTATTCTCAGTAAAGTAGTTTCCTTTAATGTTTACCAAATTTCTATACATTTAGCTCTTTGGTTGACTGCCATTCCCGATCTCGATTGAGGTGAGAGTCACGGTTCGAATCTAAGGGGTTCCACGTGAATTACCTTAAGTTTGGGTCATGACAATGTGATTGATAAACCTTGATGGCATGTAATGGGATTACAATGTTCTATGTGATATACTTTTTGAATTTTATGTTTAATAGATAGTTAAGCATGCTAATACAATGTGAGTGAACTATTATCTGTTGGGTGAATTTCTATGAGTGAATCAGTATTGTTATACATCTATGGAAATAACTATTGTAATTTCCTTGGATTTCTCTACGAGGCTTCGGCTGACCCTATGTTGAAAAAAGTAATCAGTTCGATTGAGAGTTGGATCGAGAGATGGAATTTTGATAGAAATGACATTCGTTTTTCAGATACTTAGAGAACAATGGAATGGATTTTATTCTATTTTTATTATTAACTTCGGTTTTGATCCAAGGGGGCATGAAGTTGTAATAGATTACATATTTACTTTGATTATGTAGGTTTAAGCTTTACTTGCTTTAGTTAAGTTAAAGATTTTAATTTGTAAAGACTTCCACTGGTTTATGTTAACCATGTGATGGTTATATTGTTGTGAATGGCTATATGCATCCATGCATTGGATCCGATGGTTATATTGTTGTGAATGGTTATCTGCATCCATGCATTGGATCCGAAGGTTATTCCTTTGCAAATCTTCGAGATCCTATATCTCGGATATGGGGCATAACAGAGTGGTATCAGAGCTCTAGTTTTTAAGTTGTCTAGGGCTTGGGAAATCTTAGGGTATAGTGAAAGCCTAGGATGAAACTTAGAAACATGTGAACCTAGGATCCACATCATTGTATTTTGTGCAATATATTTTAGTATAATATGTGATTAAGTAATGTGGTATGTTTATGTGCCTATGTGCGTGTGTTGAGTACTTTGTAAGAATTGCTTTGAAATGAGTGTTGCGTGTGCATGCTAAGAATTTAGTATTGTGCTTGTATGCATAATGTGGGTTGTCTGACTACTTGTGTTATTGCTGTAAGTAGTAAAGCTAGAGTTTATACGAGAGTATAGTCAGACCCTACGACGATAACATAAAAACTTGTTAAGCTAGAATTCACTTTTATGAATCTGCGATGGATGATTTCTTAAAAATTATTTGGTATGGTGTAAGTACATCAATGGTATACATTTTGCTTAAATATTATTATGTGATTAATTGCTATAATTGCTCTAGATTGGAGATCTAGAGGCTATCGAGTTTAGTTAGATCTAGGAAGAACATAGAGACATGTAAACTTAGGAAATCACATGAGATTTTGTAGTGAGTATAACCTAATTGGTTTGTTGAATTTTGTGAATGACATGATTGTTCTATAGTGCATACTCCTTGTGAAATGCTTTGAATTGTGTGCTAAGTGCTTCTTGCAATTGTTTGATATTGTGTGATGTTTTCGGAGTGGTGTGCCTTCTATGCTTACATGCGATACGTGTGAGTATACGTATATAAAACTATCAAACTTTAAGCTTAGAGACATGTTGGCATAGGAATTTTACTTATAGAATTTTAAGATTCTTCTAAGTATTATGTGGTAACTGCTTGATCTGAGTAAGGTTGCATTGGTGTATATCTTTATCAATAATGTTGGATAGAAAATTTGGAGCAGGGGTACCACTACTTCTGAAAAGTCTGGAAGTGCATTACAAGGATGAAACTATGGTTAGGATATTAGATTTATGATACTAAAACAAATTATTTCCCAGAAATTGGAGACAATGCAATTGCAAATCCATTGAGTCGAATTCCTTGAAAATACAGAGGATTAGACAAGTATACAAATAACAGAATAAGTAATGAAAACATAAGTGAATAAAATATTTAATTATTGTAGTGATTAAAATTTATATGATATGACTAAGATTTTAATTTTGATCTAGATTTAGAGAAGTTATTTTAAGTTCTGACCTGGCCCGACTCAACCATCGAATAAAAATTAAATATTCACTTAATTAAGTTATATTCTTTGAATTGAAATAAAGGTATTGAGGAATGTGTATCTAATATTGTATGATAAATAATATCAAGTTGTTTATATACTTTGAGGGTGTTGGTCTGTAGATGTAGATATATTACCATGAGTCTAGAACCTTGTAAATAATTATGACTAATAGAGTCTTTAGGATTAATAAGATATTTAAATAATGAAATGATAGATGTATACACTAATGGCGTAATGAATAATAATATCTTAATTTGTGTATAAGACTAATATTGAATTGAACATTGATGAATAGTGATGACTTTTGAGAGAAAACATATTTTATAGAATATGAAACAAGAATGAATATAGATATTATTGTAAAATATACAAAAGAAATTATCTTGGTGTGGACTAATTGTGAAATAAAACATAGTGTAAATAATACATGTTACGGTAAAACAAAAGGCGTGAGGTATGGAAATAACAATACTGAATTGTAGATAAGTGCAATATGTAAGTATAGTGTATGATGAGTGGTGTAGGTGCAACATGAGTATGGTTGAGACATTAGTAGTATGAGTACTCCTAGAGTGTGAATTATTTATGTTTAATGTGAGATCCTTGGTGACCAAGTGTTAAGTATTGATTTTTTGTGTGTAATTTCATGGTTTGGCTAAACCTAACAAGTCTGCATTGCATTCGTTTTATCATCTTCATTCTTTGTATGTGTTTGAGCATTATGCATCATATCATCCATGTCCATTACAACTTTGTATGTGCTTATCTTTCATCATCTGATTGTGGCATAAGTGTTGGTTGCCCTCATTAAGTGTGCATTTGTGATGTGAATGTGATTAGTGATTAGTGATTAGTGATTGATTGCATTGTATTATGTGCATCTTCACTTTTTATATAATGTTATGCGAATTGTTTGTGATAATGGAATGTTGTGTGGGTGACCAAATAGTATGATAATTATATGACTAATACTTCTATAGTGTTATTAGAACTTGAAATACTAATTTAACAAAGTGTGCGACTTCTTGTGTGTATTGTGGTTGTAGTCATGTTAAACTTATTAAATGATAACAATTAACAAAGCAACTTATGAAATATGAAATTAGTGGTGAGATAAAATGTTTAGAATGATGAGTAGGTGATCGTTGATATATTAGTTACAATATAATATCTACGTCATCATGATAATTAGGGGCTTAGGAATCTATAAACATAGAAATAGTATTCATTAAGCATATATACAGTTGACACTCCTAAGCTTTGGACTCAGGCTTATCTTATTATGAAATCAAATGTAGAGGAAAACAAATCCTAAATTGCTTTAATATGTAGTCATATGAAAATTCCCTTCAAATCACACTAGGGCGAATAAAAACTTATATACATAGTTACCTTTCACTTTATTCAAAACACATGTGACGCGGAATTATGATAGTAGGATGACGTCACCCCATTGATATATTACGAAATGGACTCTATTGTTGGTTCGAATACATAATAGGGACAATCGTAAATTTCATGACGAAATTCCTTTAAGGGGGTAGACTGTAGCGACCCGTGTCTTTATATTATAGTTAATATAATTTAATTATAAGTAACAATGAAAAACCTTTATGAAAGATTATATAGGGTTGTGTATATAGATAATTGAAATTAGTATAATTTATAATTAGAACAAAATATAAGGTCCATTGTGTAATATTAGAAATAATGGGGTCACTTAAGTAATTTCAAAACCTTATGGAGGCTAGGATTTGAAATGGGGGTGTAAGACAAGGGGAATGGAGGTGTCAATGAACCAATTCATTAGGGGTAGTTTAGACCTTCCTTTAGACTGAATTTGAATTAGGAAGATATGGATAGAGATGGGAAGAACTAATTCTCTCCACCTTCTAAAAAGGACACATGTAAGCATGGGAAGGTTTCCATAACCAATTCTCTTGCTTTGGTGTACATGATTAGGGGAAAACACCTAATTTGAGGAAAGGAGTTTTCCTGTAGAGAAAAAGAAGAGACAAGGAAAAGAGAGAAGAAGAGAGGACGAAAGAAGGAAGAAAGTGTGAGAACCTCAAAAACTCCCAAAATAATTAATTTTAAACCAAAGGGTAAAATAGTAATTTGGTAAATACTCAAACTAAAAAACCAAGGAATTAGAAATAATCCATAATTAAATTAAACTTAAGATCCTACCATAAGTAGCTAATTTCAAAATTTCCTAAATTCTACTAAAACAAACAGTTAACAGTCTGACTTGGTCAGTAATTTGACTTGTTGACTAGGCCTAAAACAGAAAATAGAAACTAAGATAATTAACATTATCTCCCGAACTAGAAGGTTAATAAATTAATTAAATGTAGTGACCCGGATTCAGAAAATTAATAATTACAATTGATTATGTGATTATTTAATGGTGTTAAATAAATTTAAAGGAAATTGAATTCAAATTGATGGTAAAAGAATGTTATGGTAATGCATAATCGGACTGTCATAATTAGGTGAAAGCATTAGGGACAAACTGTATTTATTAGAATTATGGGGGAGGAGCATGGTGTAATAACTAAAAATTAAATTAGATGGAATAAGATGTTCACGTGTAACTCATTAAAAGGAATTAGCTTGGCTTAGTTAATATTCTATAAGGTTTCTAATTAGTAGATAAGGTTAGATTAGTAATTATATTAGATTTGTATTGGGAGAGAGATAAGTTTCTAATTGGAGGAGATATGGGATTAGGAAGGTACGTTCAAGGCTGGAGGAGAGAGAGAGAGAGAGAGAGAGAGAGAGAGAGAGAGAGAGAGGTGCGTTGGATTAAGAAAGAAGAGAAGGGGGAGATTTAGTTTGGCTATAAAGAGAGAGGAAGAGATTAGGGTTTGCTAAGAAAGAGAAGAGAGAAAAGAAAGAGGACGCCGTGGCTGGGTCGGCTGGAAGAGGAAGAAGAAAAAGAAGAAGAGGAAGAGAAGGGGAAAAGGTGATTGGGCTATTGATCAAACCCGGAACTAGCACGAGGTAAACATTAATCTCTGTATAATCCTTGCATTGTCGTCTCTTAGATTGATTCCTTGAATTGATATCTCACATGTCTTTTATTCAAATCTGTAGCTCACATTTTGATCCGAGTGAATGTTTGATTTTAATGTTTATATATTTTTTATAATGTTTTTTGGATTGTTCTATTATTGTTTATTGATGTTTTTGGAAGTATAGAAGTAAGTATATGATGTTTAGAGTGTATTTGATGACCTAAGTTTGGATTTCGAGACTCATAGAAAAATCCAGAAATCATGCAAATTGGCAGGCTTTGGTCCACCGATGCCTCTGCCGACACAAACCATTTTGTAGGCAAAACTTGCTATTCGGCAGGCTTCAGTCCACCAACGCCTCTGCCGACGACCCTGAACTATCATAGAGACCTTCGGCCTACCGACGCCTCTGCTGACAGAGACATGTTTTTAGGCTAAGTTGACCATTCGGCAGACCTTGGTCCACCGACCCCTCTGTCGGCCGACCTGTAACTTGCACAGTGAATGGTATTTTGTGTGGATGACTTAAATGGATGGTGTGGGGCTTTGGCCTTCGTTTGTTTTGGTTTCCGGAAGAAAGACTTGACCATGGAGGGTCAATCTTGATGTTCCGAGGTTATTGTGACCACTATTTCCATCTTAGGTTTGATCTGGATTGGTTATGAACTGTTGATAAATAGATAAATTCATTTCTTATGTTGTGATATATTGATGCATGTGGAAAGGATGCTTATGATGGTATCCGGCAGATTTTTCGTGTGTATGGGCACACGGGCAGCTTCTGACGGGTATTATCACTGGTGATCCTATTGATTGTGGAAATGATGCTAATGATGGTATCCGGCAGATTGTTCGTATCTATGGGCGCACAAGAAGCTTCTGAAGGGCATTATCACTAGTAATCCTATTGATTGTGGAAAGGATACCTGTGATGACTTCTATAACGCCCCTCAGATTTTGCTATTTCTTCTATTTGTAGCGTTTTTGTAATTTCTACGTTCTTAAGGGCATTTTGGCAATTTTTGTGGCCAACTCTTGAGGACACTTGTTGTGTTCTTTGCCGTGTACCCTAACCCCCTCTCTTTAAAGAACTTGGATGGTTGAGATTAACTCTCCCATCCAAGGGTTAGTGGAGGGCTAGGATTAGGCTAACCTTAACTCTTCTCTTGGTTGTTTTGTTTTGGCTGAGAAGGCTGTTAGAGAACTCCAAGAGAGAAGAAGGGAAGATTAAGAAAAAGAGCATTAGCAAGGAGCCATCTTCATCAATTTCGTGCATCAAGATTCGTTTGAGCCAGGTAAGTGCATTGTGTGCATTTATGATGTGTTATCTTGGGATTTTTGTGTTTTCCTTGAATGTGTTGAATCATTGAAGGTTTGCATGTTATATGAATGTTGTTCACGTTTCATTTAATGATTTTTTGAACTTTTGAATGAATGGTGAATGTATTTCATGCTCATCCTAGGTTAAGTTGCTGAAATGTTTATTGAAGATGCATTTCTTCTTGAATTTTCATTTCTGATATCAATGATTATTAGGAATTGGCGTGTGCAATGATTCATTGTAATTCTCTTGTAGTTTGGGACCCATTTTGCCTAGAAAAAGATGAACTATAGGTAGTTATTGACCTAGAAATGGACAGGTGCGATTCTGGACAAGAAAACCCAGAAATCGCGTCTGTCAGCAAATCGGTCGGTGCACCGATGGACTCGCCGACGGAGGCCGGTTGGTGAAAACTCACCCACCGAGCGCACACTGATGAGGCATTAGTTGGGTGCCTTTTCGGTGGGTTGTCGGTGAGATCGACGGACCCCCCGACAATATGAGTTAAGGAGGGGCCCCTATCCGTGATTACATTAGCCCACCGAGGGACTCGCGGACAGGGAGTGTGTTTTTAGTGTTAGCCGTCAGTGAGTTGTCAGTGAGACCGACGAGACTCACCGTTGGGCATCGATGGATCTTTCGATGACACCAATTGGACTAGCCGATGGGGTTCTGATTTATGGACTTGGGGTTCGGCGAGTTGTTGGTGGGATCGACTACACTCACCGACGGGCGTCAGTGAGTTCTTCAGTTCACCGACGGACTCACCGACAGAACAGTTTTGGCCCTACCGGTGAGTACTTCGGCCCACCGATGGGACCCACCGAGGCAGGAAATTTGATGGAGAATTAAGGGGGATTCTTGAATGAACTTCGCCTCGTTCACTTAAGTAGTATACGACTAATGTTATGTGCTTTCATTACATACTTATTATATGTTGAAGCATGTTGGATGATAGATGTTATATGCTTGCATTTCATATTACGTTATGATTGTGAGATTCACTTTATATGCTTTCCCTTCATAATTTCCATATGATTGAAGCATAGTAGAAATGATAAATGATTGTGATGCATACATTTAGTTGTTTGCTAAATATCATGCATCTAATGGCCATCTATGCATATACAGTCCTTGTGAGGACTTGGACCACAGATTACCCCTAGATCCTTTGAGAAGGACGAGAGGGCAAATGTGAGGATACTTGGGCTCTGAGATGAGACCCAAATCAGAGTTAAGACTCTGGTGTCCCAGGGAGGACTATATATGTACTCTGAAATCTAAGATGATTTAAGGGTAAGGGATTAGCTAGCTCAAGAGCCCACAGATACATATATATATATATCGTATTATATATATAGAGGGTAATTTCGATTGGTAGTTGTGCGTGGGTATTGTGCCACGGAGGGAGGTTCATGAAGATGATGCCCTCGGACTATCCTGTTGAGATGGTGTGTCACCGATAAAAATAGAAGCGGGGCATGAATTCCCGAGGGTCGCAATTCCCTTAAAATTGTGTTGTACACACAGAATCGGTGAGGCGTCCTTAGGCCGAAAGGGGCCGTGTATCCGAGGATGGATATGTGGGGGTACAGTCCGGATCTGGCGTGGGCATATATCACTTCACAATATCAACGACATTCATTTGCATCCACACGATTGCTAAGACCAATTGTTGGGTCATTTATGAATTGTTCATGTGATTGCGTATAAATGAATGAACCCTTGCATCGATCATGGCATCGCATGCATACACAGGCATCCTAGTTATTACACTCTATCTGCACATTGTATTAACTCAGCGTGTAGCTCAAGCCTTTGGCTCCTAACATTTCAGGGGAGTACTTTAGGCCGGACGAGGACTATGGTCGAGGTTGCTGAGTCTGACGAGTAGACCGCGGGTGTTTATATAGATTCTTTTTGTGTTTATCAATTATTGGTCTGTATGTATTGAAGAGGATGGGAGCGTGTTGACTCCAGTATATTCTGTTTATATGCATACACTTGGATGCCGCTATCTTTTTGTCTGGGGTTTATCTTGTTTCCCCTCACCTGTTCCCTTCTGAGGCATGAGGAGACTTTACGTGATGTTTTGTATAGACACATGTTATACCTGCTTATACATGTTCAATATTTTATTTACCGCTGCGTATCCTAATTTATTATAGGATTCTCTGTAAATGTTATGATTTTTCACCCACGGTGAGTGTGCGTTTGGAGTGTAGTGGGTGAGAGTCCGGCTTGGAATTCTAAAGCCAAGCTCACGTGAGCGTGAGACGCGCTTTAGAATTTGGGTCGTGACGACTTCCGACGGATTATTCGTGTGTATGGGTGCATGGATAGCTTCAGAAGGATGTTATCACAAAAAATCCTACTACCTTGTGGAATAGCTCGTCCGGTCAACCAAGCAGCGATGGATCGAGGTTTGAGGCCATTGTTAATGGGACTTGTCTTCGTGTAAGACCTCCTTGGGTGTCAATCCCTAAATGTCATGGGACTTGTCTTCTTGCAAGACCTCCTTGGATGTTAATCCCTAAATTTCGTGGGACTCGTCAGCTTGCAAAACCTCCTTGGTAGGGCTATAAACTAGCCGAGCTTATCCATCTCCGTTCGGGCTCATAAAATCTGGACAAGGCTCGGGCTCGACTCAGGCTCTTTAAAAACTTTTGGCCTCAACCTCGACTCAGGCTCG
Source organism: Pachysandra terminalis (assembly GCA_031762675.1). NCBI lineage: Eukaryota > Viridiplantae > Streptophyta > Magnoliopsida > Buxales > Buxaceae > Pachysandra > Pachysandra terminalis. Next base: position 6,293 of record JAUPMG010293944.1, on the reverse strand, counting down.
TTATTTTTTTCAAGGCTTAGGCCCTACTCGCAAATGCTTGACTCGAAAAGCTCAACTTGGCTCATGAAAGGCTGAAAAAAACAAGCTAATTAAGTGCTTTGTATTTAATACATGAGACTGTGATAATTTGTATTTGAAAACAACAAACCTTACTTAATGAATTGTCTGACACAATTTTGAATTTAAAAAAAAAAGCTAAATTTAATTTAATCTTTTGTATTTAATATATTAAACAACCACTACCATAATTTTGTATTTAATGCTTAATATAAATATATATAGATATAAATTTATATATTATATATTAGACTGAGCCGTTTAACCGAGCCGAGCCTACCTAAGCTCAACTCAGGCTCGTTAAAATAATGATATTTTTTTTAGGCAATGGCTCGGTTCACGAGCTTAAATATTGGGCTCAAGCTTGGCTCATGCGAGCTGAGCCCGAGCCGAGCTAGCTCGGTTCATTTACACCCCTACTCCTTGGGTGTTAATCCCTAAATGTTGTGGGACTCGTCTTCTTGCAAAACCTCCTTGGGTGTTAGTCCCTAAATGTCGTGGGACTCGTCTTCGTGTAAGACCTCCTTGGGTGTCAATCCCTAAATGTCGTGGGACACGACTTCTTGCAAGACCTCCTTGGGTGATAATCCCTAAATGTTAGAATGATATGTTCAGATTTGATTAGGTTCATGATGATAGTAATTAATTATAATGTGTTTGGAAGTGTAAAAATTGAGTATGTGAGTGTTGGCACGAAGCCCTAGGAAAAACACCAAATTCTGGGCTAGAAATGTCGCTCGGTAGGAACCTTGGTAGATACCGAGGATCTACCAAAAAAACCCAGAAAAATATGAGCTCTCGGGACAATCTACCGAGAATTTCGGTAGGAACCTCGGTAGATACCTAGGATCTATCGAAGCTCAATTGACTCCAAATTCTATGGGGAGCTTGTATTGGATGATGTGGATATGCATATAAGGTTAGTTAGCCTTCAAAATGAATGGCTTTGGCCATATGATGAAAGGTATGTGATAGGGTCGATTTTCAGTCAGATATGGCAGTTTTCGAACCTGATATGATGAGGATATGACCTTAAAGGGTTTGGATATAAAAAGTGGATTTCAAGAGGTTTAGTGACCCGGACCCAACTGGAATAATGAAAGATTAAATCCTAATTAATCTATTAATTATGCACTGGGAATTTGATGAAAGGCACAAGGTAGGATTAGACTAATTGATAATTATGAAAAACTATGGGACAATTGCCTAATTAATTAAGGATTAATTATATGGTCTGGACTATTAATCAACATGGACTAGAACACTAAAGCAAATGAATTTGGACCAAAACTCAGTTAAAAGTCCATTAGGACATAAACAAGTAATTAAACTTATTAATAAGGTTAGTTAAGGAAATAAATAACTTAAACTATCATATGGATGATTCTCTACTGTTTGAAATTCAAACTAAACTAATTTGAATTCAAACAACCTAAAAAGGATAGGGTTCAAATAAACTAAGGAACCTAAAAGCTAGGAAAAAGGAGAGAGAAAGTGTCTCTAGCCTTGGACGTTCAAAACAACAAGTAGGAAGAAGAAGTGTATGTTTTAGGGTTGTATAAAAATCTAGGATGAAGATATCTAAAGGGAAAAAGGAAAAGGAAGAAAATGAGGAGAAAAAGTAGAAGTTGTGGTGTAAGAGGAAGAGAGCTAGGAAACCAAAGGGGAAGAAGAAGAAGGAAGAAAGCGAAGACGAGGAAGATGTTGGCGACGATGGTCACGAGGAAAGTGAAGATGATGACGATTGGCTGGAAGAAGGGGACAAAAGGAAGGGAACTTTGACTAAACAAGACAAGAGCAGATTGATGAAGGTCGATACTAGGCTAGTTTAGAGAACCGATAAATGAGGTAGGGATTCCTACGTTGCTACGGTACCTAGCTTTATGAATGATTTTAATACTATAGGAATATTGCTATGTTGTTTGATTCACTTGATCAACTTGTGTTGCTAGGTTTATTATGTTATTGTATGCTCTTATTGATTTTATTTGTGTTCTTAGATCCATGATTATTTGTTTGTTGATTTATTGTTTTGATCTACGGAAATAAATTAGGTTTTATGTGTTTGATGTTTGGATCGTATGAATAGGTTTTAGAGACTGAAATGTGAGCACTAAAGCCTTAGAAAATACTAGGTTTGAGTAGAGGCACGAAGCCCTAGAAGAAAACCCAGATTCTGACCAAAATTGTCGTTCTGTAGTAGTCTCGACAGCTACCGAGCAGCTACCAAAAACGCCCAAAAGTCCATGATCTCTGGACTTGCTACCGAGCCTCTCCGTTGGAGTCTCGACAGCTACTGAGTAGCTATCGAGGCCCAATGAGGTCCACATTTTAGGGGGAAGTTCCCCATTGAGTTATGCACACACCTATATAGTTGTTTTGTGTGCGAAAGATCTAGAATAGGTCGAATCATGAAAAGTATGGGAAAAGGTCTAAAATCCAGGATTTTCGGACTGATTCTAATGGAATATGAGGTGATTGCGACTCAAAGGTTTTGGATATGATCATAGGACCTCAAGATAGGATTAGTATGAGTAGAGATGGTCGTGTAGGACTTGATTAGTCGAATGATGCATTTAGCATCCAATGTTGACTCAGGTTTCACCTGGGATGACTTTTGTATACCTTGTGTTTGAAATTGATAATGTTTGACTTGAATGATTGATTGAGGGTACTGCATGTATCCATGATTGTGTCTTATCTTTGTGTATGAATGACTTGAAATTATGATTGTGGATAGGTGAGCTTCCACCGTGGGTGAAAGGCCTTGAAGGCAAGGCATGGTAAGGGTGATTCCATTGTGGGTGAAAGTCCCCAAAGGAAAGGTCTTGTATGGGTGATTCTACCGTGGGTGAAAGTCCCTAAAGGAAGAGTTTGATTACAGGTGATCTTACATAGTGAGTGCAAGTCCCTAAATGGAATGTGAGTTTATAGGTATATTCCAACGTGAGTGAAAGTCTTTTAAGGAATAGGACTAGTGTTTATACCATGGGTGCAAGTCCCTAAAAGGATGGTCGTATGGTCGTGAGTTGGAATGAGCATGTGACTGGGCTAGGCCTAGTGACACCCCGCATTGCATTGCACCTCATTTCACTCCATGCTTGTATCATCCACTTGCATTGCATTGCACTTGTGTTTGATTTGACTGTGGTGCATATTAATTATGACTTGTTTGATTATGAATGTGATTGTGATTGAGTCGCATTAGTTGTAGCAAGGTGAGACCTTGTGTTTAATGATCGTAGCATGGTGGGACCATGTGGTTACAGGTGTGTTTCCATCGTGGGTGAAAGTCCCGAAAGGAAAGATTTGTACTAGTGGTTTCTTCGTGTGTGAAAGTCTCAAAAAGAATGGTTATATATTGTTTCCTTGTGAACATAGTGAGCCTATGTGTATGATATGTGATATGTGTTTATGTGGTTAAGGGTGTATTTCCATCGTGGGTGCAAGTACCTAAAGGAATGGTACAGGAGACTTCCTTCGTAGGTGCAAGTCCCTAAATGAATGGTTATGTGTAAGATATGTGATATGTGTTTATGGGGTTACATGGTGGTAGCATGGTGGGACCATGTGGTTTAAGTTTATGTGTTTGATTGGTCATAGCATGGTGGGACCATGTGGTGTTTGTTTATGTGATTCATTGTCTGTAGCATGGTGGGATCATATTGTGTTTTGTTGTGGAACATAGTTAGACTATGTGACTGTTGTGATCCTATTGTTGTGTCACATGGTGGGACCATGTGTATACATGTATGTATGTTTTGTTTGGAACATGGTGGGACCATGTTGAATCTGCTTGAACATGATGGGATCATGTGGGTAGCCTTAACATAGTGAGACTATAGAAATTGTGAACTATTGACTGTTATGACTTGGAATTGTGAGATTTCCATGTGAATAGTGATTTCATATGATGATTGTATTATTCATACTAGTATGTGAGATTTAGTATGATGTTATGCTTAAATACAATTGACTGTGATATTATGTGATGGTTGAAATGTATGAAATAATCATATTGATTTGCATGCATAAAAGTAGATATTGTAGCCTTGTTGGATTTCTCTAATAGGCTTCGGCTGATCCTTATCTCTACAGGTCATATGCTCGTTTGACGTGCTTGTCTAAAGAAGAGATCCCTTTGGTTTTCAGTACTTGATTTTCATGATGGTGTACTCATGGTTTTTGATTACATTGGTTTGACCTTGTATGGGCAGTAAACTGAGTAAACTTGTAATAGAGATTATTCAGTTTACTTTACTTTGATTGTGGGTTGTTAGCTCAACATATTTTTAGTTGGGCTATGCTATGGTTTTAATTTGATAGACTTCTGCTGTGGTTTTATTTTATTGTTCCTTTGAATCAATCTGGATTGGGTTGATATTGTGGCTGGTTATCCGTATCCATGCTGTGGGTCCAAAGCTCAATTCTTTGGAATCCTCGAGATCCCATATCTTGGATTTGGGGAGTGACAAGAGGAGGTTAGGAACTTAAGTGATGTTAGTTTAGAGAATTGATTGGTGTAAGTGGTGATACTTCCACCGGTATGTCTTGTGATAGATTCTATTGTCTATATTTTATGATGTATGAGTGGTACTGAGAGTATCCATAATTTGTGTGTATGATTGATTGTGATATCTGAATTATGAATGTTTGTGAGTGGTGCTGGGAGTATCCACTAGAAATCAATGGGATTGACTATGTGTAATTGTGTATTCTACCGTGCGGTGAAAGTCCCATGATTGAACAGTGTACTGGTGGTATTCTACCGTGAGGTGAAAGTCCCTTAAAGAATAGGAATAGTGGCATTCTACTGTATGGTGCAAGTCCATTAAAGAATGGAATAGTGGCATTCTACCCTGGGTTCATGTTCCTTAAAGAATGGGTTGAATGTTGAATGAGTATGTGATTGGGCTAAGCCTAATTACCCTTGTATTGCATATGCACCATCATCTACATTTCATTATGTATACTTGCATCATGTCGTACTCATTAATCATTGTATATGTTTGACTTGAAGTGAATGTTTGTGAGTACTTCCATTATTTGATTGATTGTAATGTGTTTGTGATTGTTTTGTGGCATGGTGGGACCATGTGTATTGAATTGTGTTTTATAGCATGGTGGGATCATGTGGATTAATTGTCAAGGCATGATGGGATCATGTGGACTATATGTGAGACATGGCGAGACCATGTGGTTTACTTGTTATGCATAGTGGGACTATGTTGTTTAATTGTTTGTGCATGATGGGATCATGTAGATTGTATGTTATGCATAGTGGGACTATGTGGTTTAATTGTTTGTACATGATGGGATCATTTAGATTATGTTTTATTGCATAGTGGGACTTTGTCGATTAGACGTTAATGCATGATGGGATCATGTGGACCTTATGATTTATCATGGTGGGACCATGTGAATGAATTGTTATAATGTGATATGATTATATGTGTGATTTACAATTACAATGGAATTGTATGATTGATAAACTTTGATGGAATGTAATGGGATTACTGTCACAACCCAAACTCGATAGACTAATTTAGTCAAAGGGAACCAGGGCTGTGACCTTCACTTCCTCAAAAGAGGAGTGGTGGTCATTAGAAACATTAGTTACCTCGAATATGATAATTTAAATTGAACTAATTTCATAATTACAGAGATTTACAGCGGATGAAAATCAAAACAGTCCTAGGTTAGAAATCATATTTTTCTTATATTTATATATGTAGATCAAAAGAAACTAATTACATACAAAAAGGAAATCCAATTTACATCTGACTGATTTTTCAAAATGAAATCAAAACATACATCACAGCACTACAATGATCATTGGGCAGAGTAATAAGCGTCCTCCTCCGCGTAAAGGCTCTCTTCCACGGGTTCGAGCTCCTTAAGAGTAGGCTGCACTATATCTCCTGAAAAAGGTTGGCACTAAGGCATAAGCTAACTTGCTTAGTAAGATTTGTATTCGAATTTTTATATGTTGACAGTCAAGATCTAGACAACACATAAGATACATAGAAATCCAAATGTGCTATGCATGTGGTAAGATTTTTTTGTGATGCAATGCATGAGATCAATCAAATCATCACCACGGTGACTTAAGCATATAGCTACATGGGTGTCTAAAATGCATTCGTACTTTATTTATCGTTAGGGATCGACCCAGCAACCTGGTTGTATCCTGCGGTAACTATGCCCCAGCAACCGGTTGTATCCTGCGTTATCCA
>JAUPMG010293935.1:0-17319 GCA_031762675.1 Pachysandra terminalis | reverse complement strand
ATATTATATATATATATATATATATATATATATATATATATATATATAAAATAGATCAAATTCTACCTACATACTTCTCTATATACTACTAACTAAAATCTAAATGTAATACAATCCTACAATTAAAGGAATAAGACAAGTTGGGCACACCGGCACCAGACTCCTCATCAACAATATCCATTGGATGCATCAACGTGGTCCAATTCAACATATACATACATGTGAGGCATTCGAGTGCCAAAACCAAATGCATCCCCATAGAGTAGTTATTAAGGCATGTCAATAAGCCTAAACTCACAATTGAACAGGTAAGTAAAGCATCATAACATCCATTTGCATCTCAACATGTGTATTATAATAGTACAACGCTAATAAAAGGGTTTGAGACCATGCTTACTCATTTCCCCGAAATCCTCTATTGCTCGGTCAAACTAAGAATCTAAATTTTTGGGTTGAGGGGTCGAATTTTGCACGAAAGGTCTATCTGACATGGAAATAGGCTAAACATGAGTAACTAGTCAAGATACACGCGCTCCCATTGGAATCACTCCTTTTGGACCATTGAAGCTGTTCGGCGAGGTCCTCGGTGACCATTCGGCGCGCCGAAATGTGGAAAAGTGTGCAATATGAGTTGGCATCTTGGGGTTTGGTCCAAAAGAGTCTCGATAGACGAGACGTTAACTTGGTTTGGTCACTTATGTAGTTCGGCGACCTCTTAGACTCGCCTAAAGGGGTATCGATGACCGCTTCGGTGCGCCTAAACTTCCTTCAGCGACCATTCCCGAGAACCAATTTGGCCTTAGAGATTCGGCGACCTGTTCGGTGCGCCGAACAGTGCTCCGAAGCTGGGGAAGGGCCTATGAGTCAGAAATTTCATTAGGAGCTTGGTTTTACTCCCAGGAATGTCCGATTATGATTGAAATGAGAATTATCTTGGTCTACAATAGAGATTTGGGGTTTTCCCCCTTTTTCTCTCCACTTTGGGTTTGGTTTTTCCACATACAAGGTTAGATAAGGTAGTCTGATGTTTAGGGTTCTACATGCATCATCAAAAATGGTCTAAATCCCAAGGAGAATGTGGGTATAAGGCAAACAACCCTTCTCCTAGGTCAAAATACCCAAGCAAAACCGAATAACACATTCAAAGATAGGCTACTCAACTTGGGGTGTTGCTGGAGTAGCGCCAGAGTTGATTAGTCGTGCATCCGGGACTTGGATGATCACCATTTGCTCCTCATTTGCTCAAAAAACCCATGAGAATGAAAGAAGAGGAAATGGGTTTTATGAGCTAAGTGCTCTATTTATAGGTTCTAAGGTTAAGCTGTGAATAGTATCAGCTCTAAGGGCAAAACGGGGTTTCCGGTTCTACATTTTCCAACGGGCCACCTAAGCGGCTTCTGTTAGAGGGTTTTTGTTGGTGGGTCTGAGGTGGATCTCGGAAGTCAATGAATATGATTAATTAACTTATTTAATTATTTAAATCTTATTAATCTCTAAGTTTTCAGCTGACCATTCAGATTGGCTACCTATATTAATTTAATTTCTTAATTAACCTAACTTTTTGAGGTCAGGGATCTAATTAGCATCAACCTAGTCTACTTGTAGACCTAATTTAATTATTTTAAATTTAGCTTAGTTACTAATCAAATTTAATTAAGGATAATGGTTCAGGTCCTTACACTATGAGGATTGGGTTTGAATGCATGATGGGATCATGTAGATTATGTTTTGATTCATAGTGTACCCTATGATTTATCATGGTGGGACCATGTGAACAATTGTTGTGATATGATATGACTACTTGTGTAATTGTTATGGGTAATGGGATTACAATGTTGAATGTGATATATCTATTAAATATGTGTGATTTAATATTGTAATAACCTGAACCAATTAAGAAGTAATTAATTATATTAAAAACCTTATTATAAGCTTATCTACCCGTTTGATTTATAATCGGAGTTAAACTAACCATAAGATTACTATGATGTGATTTGCTAGAATGTTATGCTTAGTACTATAGTTAAACCCGGTGTGAATAAATTTATTTTTTTTGAATTAGTGTAAAGTGAGTGTTGAGGTCTATGGTGGGGATGATAGTGGGTAGTAATAGAGGGTATAGATTGAGTAATGAAAAGGAAGGGTTAGGATTTGAGTAGTTAGAAGTAGAGTGAGGGGATGGTGACATGTGGCATGGGGTGGATTGAAGGAGAGAGGAAAGAGAGAAATGGGGGCATTTGTGTCTTGAGAAGAAAAGAGTAGAGAGAGGGGTTGAAGAGCTAAAGGGTGAAAAGGGAGGATTCAAAAAGGGAAATCGTGGATTTTGCTTGAAGAAAAACTTGTAAGTCATGATTTCATGAATCTAATTAGTTGTATCTTGATTTTCTTCATTTTTCATACTTTATTTCAATTTTAATATCATAATATGAGGTATTGTGGTGTTAAATGCTTGTGAGAATGTCTTAAATACCCATATGATGATCTTGAATGGATGAGACCAAGTGAAATGACTTAGGATGGAGAAAATCCTCTGTTTTGCCCAGTACGCGACGTTCGGTAGCCAACTCAGTGCACCGAATGATCGCCGAACTTGAATTTCTAGGCCACGGGCAGACACTTCGGTGCGCCGAAACTCCGCCGAGGTTGAATGTCGACCTAAAAGACCACCGAAAGGACTTCATGGCGCCGAGAGCTAATTCGGTGTGCCGACTAGGGTGCTGACATAGTCGCCGAGAAAGTAGTCCCTTGAAATGTCTCTAAATCTCAGAGTGGGTCGCCGAGGAGGTTATCGAGATGTGCATCTGTGCACCGAAGGGAACACCGAAGAGGTCGCTGAGAAAGCAGGTTCTGGAATTGTCGCCAAATCTCAGCTGAGTTCACTGAGGAGGACGCCGAAAGGGGCTTCAGTGTGCCGAAGTCTACACCGAAGACTACACCGAACTTGTAGATTGGACTAGGTAGTTTTTAATAGTTATAGTACACTTGTGTAGTATAGAGATGACAAATACCTTGCATACATACTCCTTATTGTATGACTTAGAATTAGCTTGTGTATGATGTGGAGATGTGCATTGTGTGAATGATTGGTTGAATTGTGATGTGTTTTATGCTTATGCACAATGATATGCACATTGAATCATATGCCATACTTAATGCACCCTCTACACCAAGTCATGCATAAAGCATAGTAGTTAGATGCACATAGTATGATACTAGCATAACTGTTGTCTTAATTTCAAATGTGTGGTGTGAATTGATGATTTGAGTGATATAGATAGATGCATGAATTAGTTTAGTTATACTACACCATGTATACCAAAATGTATGATTAGTTAATGAGCACAGTGTCACTCCACTACTTCACTGCACATCATGGACTCTAGACCCCAGTTGGTCAATGAGAATAACCTTGTATTCCGAGATCTCGTGGTTGGGTCTTGTGACGGGACATGAGTATGATGTGAGTATCACATCTAGGGAGGGACCGACTAGATTGAGTTGAATGCGTAGCTAACCCAACAGACTTATTCTTAGCCCGAGGGCTCTGGCCAAGGACGAGAAAATATAAGAAATGACATCTGTAGTTAGGTCAGCTAGTCATGTTTTCCTGAGGGATACCACAGGTTGCTTGAAGTCTCAGTCTACGGACCACTGATAAAAAAATAAGTGGGGGGATTGTGCCTCATAGGTTGAAAACCCTTAGAACTACGCGATATCCGTAGAATAGCCCTATTTCCATGGACCGAATATACGGGAGATGAATTCAGGTTGCTGGGACACCCTGAAATAGAGGCTGGATCAGGAGGAAACATATTAGATTGACTCTCTAACAGAGTTGCATGTGCACAACATTTAGAATTGTTTGCTAGCTCACCTTGGTGAGGTTCTGTAACTTAGGATGCATTGCATGCATAATAAAATAAATTACCTCATGCATTGATTGTTTGGCTTCTCTTATGATTTAGGGTTGAAAGAAACATGAATGTAAAGAACATCAGGACAGACTTATTCATTCCTAAAATCATAGTACTTACAAGCTTATAGCTTATGCATTTTAGCAATATATTTTTCAGGGTCCATAGTTGAGAACATGGTTGAGGAAGAACAAGTGAGGGATAAGGGAGATTTTGAAGAGGAAGATGAATTCTATTCATACGAGTGATCCTAATGTAAAGTCTTGTTCATACTCTGATAACTTTATTTTTGCCTTGTTTTGATGTTACCTTGTTGGTATCTAACTGTAAATTTGATTTAGAACCGAGACCTGTTTTCATTAAATTTCCGCTGTACTTTTTGTAATTACATATTACAATTTCGTTTCAAATTTTTGAATGATGGTTTAAATTGGAAATACTATAAACTGTTATTCAACAGTCACTCTCCTACGAAGGAAGTGAAGGTCATAATCCAGGCTCCTCTGAACCCAAAGTGGTCTCACGAGTTTGGGTTGTGACAAATATGATGATGAACATGCTAATACAATGTAATTGTGGTATTATTTTTCAATGAAATTGTATGAGTTAAACCTTTGTTGTTATGCATTTGTTAAGATAGTTGTTGTAACTTCTTTGGTTTTCTCTACAAGGCTTCGACTGACCCTTATATTGAAACAGGTGATCAATTCATTTGATGTGCCGGTCCGGAGAAGAGATTTTCTTTAGTTGAGATACATGACATTTTATGATAGTTTATATTGTTTTTTATAGACTTGGTTTTGACCCCGAGTGGGCTTTGAACTTGTAATAGAATAGATTCTATGTCCATTATGTAGGTTTTAGCTTAACAGACATGAGTTGAGCTACATGTTTGATTTATTTAAGATTTCCGCTAATATATGTTTTAGACTCTGATTAACCAGGACAATTGGTTATGTATTGTGAATGGATATCTGCGTCCACGTGGTGGATCCGAAGGTTATTCCCTTGAAAATCCTCGAGATCCTGTATCTCGAATTTGGGGCATGACAGAGTGGTATCAGAGCGCTAGGTTTATGCTGTCTAGGCTTTAAGGAAGTCTTAGGGTATAGTAAAATCCTAGGATGAAAACTTAGAAACATGTGAACCTAGGAGCCACATCTTTGTATTATGTGAAATATATTTTGATATAATATGTGATTAAATAGCGTGGTATGTTTATGTGTCTATGTATAAAAGGTATTTGGAGTGCTATATGTGAACTGTTGAATTAAGTGCTTCTTGTGAATTGCCTGACTAGTATGAATTTTCAATTGAAGTAAATATTGATTGTTAATTAAATTGTAAATGGTGATGGTTATTTAAGTGACTGTTGCATATAAAAAGACATTAGCATGAGAACTTAGAGACCTGTTAGGTTAGGATTTATTTCCATGAAATACGAAGAAATTCCAATTAATTTGGATGATAAGTATATTATTGGACATAACATACTCATATGATCAGGATCAAAACACTGACATGCATAACGGTAGAAACAGTACTTAACCTCAACCCTGATGTATAATTACATGATGAACCAGAGAATTTGTAGGAAGGGATGGTTCATGAACGTAGACATGAATTAGACTATATGAAAGCTGGGTAGAACCATGATCAACTGTCGGTTGAGAAATTCTAGGGAATATGCAGCGTTAGTGCGTAGGAAGAGTAAGGCTAAGAACTCTTCTGGTAAAACACTGGTTCAATGAACCTCGATATTGAGGAAATAAAAATTAATAAGGGAATTCCAGGAGAAAGTGAATAATTAATACAAATTATATTATAAAGAGAAAAATTACTAAATGAAACAATTGAACTATAAAACAAATGCTTATGCTTAAGAAATCAGATTATTAAATCAACCAGACCTTGGAACTGACCCGATAACTTAACGTAATTTTAAATAAAAATACACTTGGTAATAGAAGGAAATATTTGTAGAAAATTGTATAGAATAATTATAAAAAAATTAAAAATTAAAAATTAAGTGATTTAGGTTTCGGCAGATGCAAGGACCTACCGAGCGTGCTACTGAGATGTACCGAGAGGCTTAAAACAAGAGAAAAAGGAAACCTAAGTCCCATTCTTTCACCAAGAACTCTCCTACTCTCTTCTAGGGTACCTTCAAACCTTCCAAGACCTCACTTACAATTCCATTGGAGGCAACCTCCAATCGTTCATTTGTAAGACTTCCATTCCTTTGCTTTTGATTTCATACTTCCTCTAGAACAATGGTTAGAACCAAAGTTACTCAAGGCCCTAGCAAAAAGGCTAGAGTCACTAAGACCACTTCATCCAAGAGATCTCAAGCTCCACTTCCTCCTCCACCATACGACCCATCTGACCTCAAGGGAGAGGATTCAACTCCACCAAGTGTTAGGCCAAACCCTAGATCCCAAGTTCCAGCAAGGGAAGCGCCCGCACCTAACGAATATAAGGGCAAGGAATTGCTCATTGAAAAACGGGAAATCCGAACGGTCTTGGCAAACTATGGCGTAATGGAAGCACTACGAACCATAGGATGGGAATCCATCCTCGACTGGGGTGGATTGGCACACCCATCTGTAGTCGTGGAGATGTACTCTCACATCACCTCCACTGACTTTGATTCCATGACCATCACCTTCAATCTTTATGGCATCACCAAATACCTCAACCTAGCATTAGTCTCTAGATTGTTGAATGTACCCGTGAATAATGCCCATGCAACCATCCCCGAACCCAATGAAGAAGAAAAGATCGAGATCACCAAGGTCATCTGTGGCAGGAAAGTGCCATGGAACGACGACAACTCACTTAGCGCCTCCAAGCTCTCATCCACCTATCGTATTCTCCATAAGCTTTTTGTCACCAACGTTTACCCTCGCTCAGGAAACATGATTGAACTCACCCTTTTCATGGCCTCTACACTTTACCAAGTGACCATAGGCACGAGACTCTGCCTCCCATCGTTGATCATCACACATATCATTCGATATGTGAAGAGACGAAGGAGAGGGGCCTTGCCATTTGCATGCCTGATGTGTGTTGTGGGCAAGTTCTGGGGCGTGCCGATACCTGCCCCACAAGCCGGCGAGACCATTGCCCCGTTCGGAGCAACCAACATGAGCAAGATGAAACTGCCGAGACTGGTCAGGGAAAACCTGCAAGCACCCATAGAGATCCAAGAAGAGCCTCAGGGAGTTCCTTTTGAACACCACCCAAGAGCATCTTCATCTTTCGCACCTCCCACAGATCCGATCACCATGGAAGTCAAGTTAACTGCCCTGGAGGAGGAGGTCAGACAGAGAAGACAAGAAGTGTCCAAGCTCTGGGTGACCGTGGAGAAGGCACTTATGTTCTTTCAGAACGTGTTCAGTGGCTGCAAGGCTACTGATGCAGTCTCAGTCTCACCACCATCAGCATCTCGATCCCGTAGGGGACACTATCTTTAGATGATTTTACATGTCTTAGCTAGTAGGTGCTTTTTTTTTTGTTTTGTTTTTGTTTATGTGTAGCCATCTGCGAATGGCAATGAAGAAGAAGAAGTAGGACCTAATCTGATGTACTTTTGTTTTTAGTTTAATGAAATCCTTAGTTTTAGCTTTTCCTTCGAATTCTAAAGACTCCTACTATTGATCCTGATGCTAGAATAATATTTTATTTCTATTTATAATTTCGAGGGTGAAATATCCTAAAGGGGGAGAATGTAATGACCCGGACCCAGCTAAGCAATTACAGAATTAATCCTAATTAATCTACTAATTGCACAACTGGGATTATATGCAAAACTTATGGCTGAACCAGACTAATTAGTAAATATGAAAAATAATTGGCTAACTTACGTAATTAAATACAAATCAAATTGAAATGGACTTGGACCTTAATTGGACTTAAACCTTTAATTCAAATCTTACATGGACCTTAATTTAGATTGGACTTAAGACCCAATTAGAATCAATTTAGAACTTATCTAAGTTTGTAATTAAGATCAATAATGTGGTTAAGCAAGGAGAATTAAAACAAAAAATAATGTGATCGATTCTTTCAGTAGAGAATTCAAAATTCAAATATTAAATAAGGATAATTAAGAAAACAATGTTTATTAGAATTAGAACTCCTAAAAGCTAGGAAGTGAAGAGAGAGAGATTCTCCCTAGCTCCACACGTCCAAAACAGAGAGAGAGGAAGAAAGTTCTGGTTTTGATTAAGCAGAAAAAGGGGAGAATAAGGAGACCTAGAGGAAAGGAAGAAAAGAGAAAGAGAGAGAAGAAAAAAAAGAAAAGAAAAGCATATTGTAGGAAGAAGAAGGCTAGAAAAACTAAGGAGAAAGAAGAGGAAGAATAGGTGGGATACGACGGGCACGAAGAAGACGAAGATGAAGAAGAAAGTGACGGAGAGTATAAGGGAAGAAGAACTTTGACCAGACAAGCCCTTAAGAGACGGGAAAAACTCGAAGACGACTACTACTAGGCGGTGGGTTAGATACTTGGAAGATGAGGTAGGGATTTCCATTGATTTTATGATAAGTATATTCATGGATCTTAGCAATGCTATAGTTATAGATTGGATTGCGTGATTTCACGATGTGAGGCATGATCTGAATAGTGACCTTATGGTATGAGCATTGAAAGAATATTATGAATGATTGTATGTCTATATGACTTAGCATGCTTAGATTAAGTTTATTGTATTTGTGATGATCTTATGAACTCTTATGATTAGTTATGATTTTCTGTAATTAATTCAAGTATGTTGATTGATTTGTGTATTAGAGATCCACATGTATAGTCTAGATTTGATAGTTTAGGTTTTGATCAGTTATATGATGATTTGAAGTTAATATTTGATGATTAGAAGTGTTAAAATATGTGTTTGAGAGTATGGGCACGAAACCCTAGGAGAAAAACCCAATTCTTGGCTAAATTAGGCTTTCGGTAAGACTCTCGGTAGATGTCGAGACATCAACCGAAAAGCCCAGAAAAACCAAGCTCTCAGGACTTTCTACCGAGACTCAGTAGGTCATCTACCAAGATTCTCGGTAGGAACCTCGGCAGATACCGAGGATCTACCAAGCCCCAAATGATCTCAAATTTTAGGGAAAGATCCATTGAGATGTTTTACACATGTGTATGAGGTTTGTTTGTAAGCAAAATGGATGATTGTGGTCGAATGTTAAAAAGTGTATGTTGGGTTTCGAAATTCAGGAAAATAGAGTAGTCATGGATGGGATATTGAGAGATTATGAATCTAATGAGTTTGGACTTAGATATTGGACTACAAGATAAGGTTGGGATGGTTAGCAATGTTTGCATAGGAAATTGAGTGGTGTTTGTAGCATTCACTATTTTATCTTATGATTGATTCCAATGTTGATTTGTGTGATGTATAAGTGGTGCTGGGAGTATCCACTACATGTGTATGATTGATTGTGATGTATGGATTGTGTTTGTGAGCGGTGCTGGGAGTATCCACTATGTATTTGTGAGTGGTGCTGGGAGCGTCCAATGTGTGCTTGTGAGTGGTGTTGGAAGCATCCACTGGTAGTCAATGGGATTGACTATGTCTTGATTATGTATGGTTTGTGACTGGTGCTGAGACCAACCACTGGAAGTCAATGGGATTGACTGTATATGTTGTATACTGGTGTGTTCCACCGTGTAGTGAAAGTCCCTTAAGGAATGAAATCTGTGTACTGGTGTGTTCCACCATGTGGTGAAAGTCCCTTAAGGAATGGTTTGGTCTACTGGTGTATTCTATCGTGAGGTGAAAGTCCTCTAAAGAATAATGGTAAAGGAATGGTGTGTTCTACCGTGGGTGTAAGTCCCTTAAAAAATGAAATGGTGGCATTCTACCGTGGGTGCAAGTCCCTTAAAGAATCGATTGAATGGTCGTATGATTGAATGAGCATGTGATTGGGCTAGGCCTAATTACCCCTGCATTGCATATCACATCATCCACATTTCATTATTCATAATTGCATTATGCTATATTCCATTGATCATTGCACATATTTGGTTGAAGTGAATTTTGTGTCTCTACATGTTGCTTGTTAGTGCTTGTGCTTGTGTTTGGGTCGTACTTGTTTGGCATGGTGGGACCATGTGGTTACTAGTCGTAGCATGGTGGGACCATGTGGTTGGTTGTTTACATAGTGGGACTATGTAGTTACTTGTTTTGCATGGTATGACCATGTGGCTGTTTGTTTGTTTACATAGTGGGACTATGTAGCTATGTGTTTGCTTGTGTTTGCATGATGGGACCATGAGGTGTATTGTTTGCATAGTGAGACTATGTGGTTTATATATTGGGCGTGATGGGATCATGTAGGTTATGTTTTGATTCATAGTGGGACTATGAGTATTGGGTTTGAATGCATGATGGAATCATGTGTACGCTATGATTTATCATAATGGGACCATGTGAACAATTGTTATGATATGATATGACTACTTGTGTAATTGTTATTAGTAATGGGATTACAATGTTGAGCGTGATATATCTATTAAATATGTGTGATTTAATATGATGACGAGCATGCTAATACACTGTAATTGTGGTGTTATTTGTTGATTGAAATTGTATGAATTAAACTTGTGTTGTTATGCATTTATGAAGATAGTTGTTGTAATTTCTTTGATTTTCTGTACGAGGCTTTGGCTAACCCTTATATTGAAACATGTGATCAGTTCGTTTGATGTGCCGGCCTGGAGAAGAGATTTCCTTTATTTCAGATACATGACATTTTATAATAGTTTATATTGTTTTTTTATAGACTTGGTTTTGACCCCGAGTGGGCTTTGAACTTGTAATAGAATAGATTATATTTCCATTATGTGGGTTTTAGCTTAACAGACATGAGTTGAGCTATAGGTTTGATTTATTTAAGACTTCCCCTGATATATGTTTTAGACTCTGATTAACCAGAACAATTGGTTATGTATTGTAAATGGATATCCACGTCCACGTGGTGGATCCGAAGGTTATTCCCTTGAAAATCCTCGAGATCCTATATCTCGGATTTGGGGCGTGACACCTAGCGAAAACTAGATTTTCTCTTAAGTTAAAGGAGAAGCCCCCAAATCGAATCCAACACAACCCCCCTCCCTCCCCCCCAAAAAAAAAAAATTTCCTTTGTTTCTTCAAAACCAAATTTGACCTCCATTAGAATCCTAGCCGAAACCAAATTTTCTCTCAAAAATTGCAATTCTTTGTTTAGAAAGTACAAATCCTGGACCACTTTGAAACCTTTTTTTAAAAAAATTATTTGAATGTATTTTATGTTAAAAAAATGTATTCTCTGTTTGAATAATACAAATCCATGCATATTTGATTCTCAGATCTGATCATGCTTAAATCACAGTAGATGAAAAGCCCAAAAAACTCGATCCCAAATGCATTGAAGCAAGGCAATCCCTGCTTTAATGACTTAATAATATACAATGAAGCTCCAAAACCATATCCCACCAGGAGTACACGCATTACAACAAGGAGTACAAGCATTACAAAATAGAGTACTAGCATTACAACACAGAGTACAAGCATTACAAAATAGAGTACAAACATAGAGTACAAGCATGTACACTATTTTGTAATGCTTGTACTCCATTTTGTAATGCTTGTATTCCAAGTTGTAATGCTTGTACTCCGTGTTTGTATTCCATGTTGTAATGCTTATACTCTATTTTGTAATGCGTGTACTCCGTGTTGTAATGCTTGTACTCCTTTTTGTAATGCTTGTATTCTATGGATGCTTGTACTCTGTGTTGTAATACTTGTACTCCATGTGGTAATGCTTGTACTCCATGTTGTAATGCTTATACTCTATGTAGGCTTGTACTCCGTGTTCTAATGTTTGTACTCCATGTTGTACGGCTTGTACTCCGTGTTATAATGATTGTATTCAATGTTGTAATGCTTGTACTCCTGGTGGGATATGATTTAGGAGCTTCATTGTATATTATTAAGTCATTGAAGTAGGGATTACTTTGCTTCAATCCATTTGGGATTGAATTTTTTGGGCTCTTCATCTACTGTGAGTTAAGCATGATTAGATATGGGAATTAAGTATGCATGGATTTGTATTATTTAAAACAGAGAATACATTTTTTAACATCAAATACATTCGAATAGTTTTAAAAAAGTGTCAAAGTGGTCCAGGATTTGTATTATCTACATAGAGAAATGCAATTTTTGAGAGAAAATTTGGTTTCAGCTAAGGTTCTAATGGAGGTCAAATATGGTTTTGCAAACACAATGGATTTTTTTTTTCTTTTTTTGGATTTTTGTGATGGATTCGATTGGGGGCTTCTCTAAATCTTCCTATAACTTGAGAGAAAATCTGGTTTTGTCTAGGGTTCTAATGTGTTCGGATTGGTGATATAAAATCACATCCTTTGGGTAAAAGTGTTATTTTCTTTTTATAAAGGGGGCTTTTGAGAATTAACTCAAGAGAGTTAATGGATGGTTTATTTGGTCTACTAAAGGGGTTTCTTTAGTAGGGGTTTCTCTTCTTGAGAGTGATAATAGAGAAAACAGAATTTTCTTACTCTCTTAAGGTTCTTCTTCTCTTGTAAAATCCCACAATCCCAAAGTGTTGGGAGTCTTGTTCTCAAAGTGGTTTTCCGGGTTTGGGAAGACAATGTATCTTGTGAAGGTTGGGATTTGCTAGAGAAGGTGTAGAAGGTGGATTTTAACCCGGTTGTTGGAGAAGTAAAGGGTTTATACTCTATCCTTGTATTTCTTCATCTTCGATAGTGGATTTGCTTGCTGGATTGTCCGTGGACGTAGCCCTTAGTGGTGAACCACGTAAATTGGTTGTATTGTGCTTTCTTTAGTTTCTTTGAACTTTCCATATTGCTTGATTTCTTTGCATAAACATATTGGTGCATTTTCTTGGGTTTGCCATAATCATTCATTGTTGTTTATAGTGTTTGTATTCAGGTGACTGGATTATTGGTGTCGGGTATTAATGCTACAAGTGGTATCAAAGCACCATCATCATCGCAAACCGTCCAAGGCGTGAGAAGCGTTTACCGGCACGCTTCAAAGATTGTGTGGATCCCATCACAATGAGAGCCTTGATAACGGAAGATGGAGAGCCAAGCAGATTCAATGAAGCAATTGAAAATGGTGACTCCAGTTGTTGGAGGCAAGCTATGGATGAGGAGATGCATGCTCTATATAAAAATCAAATATGGGATTTGGTGGAGCTACAAAAATGAAGAAAGGAGATTGGATGCAAATGGGTTTACAAGATCAAGAAATGCATTGATGGGAACGTTGAAAGATATAGGGCAAGGTTAGTTGCCAAGGGTTTCTCACAAAAGGAAGGTGTTGACTTTCTTGAAATTTTTGCTCCGGTTGTGAAGTTAGTCTCCATTCGATTTGTGCTTGCTCTTGTTGCCAAGTTTGACTTAGAACTTGAGCAAATGGATGTGAAGACGACATTTTTACATGGTGATCTTGAAGAAGAGGTGTACATGAAACAACCTCAAGGTTTCATTGAACAAGACAAGGGGAACCTTGTTTGTAAGCTCAAGAAGTCTTTGTATGAGTTGAAGCAAGCATCAAGGCAATGGTACAAGAAATTTGACTCCTTCATGATGAATCTTGGATATGAGAGAAGTAAGTATGACCATTGTGTCTACTTGAAATTCTTTGAAGATGGTACTTCCTTGATGTTAGTATTGTATGTTGATGGCATGCTACTAGTCGGAAAGGATAGAGTCAAGATTAGTGAATTCAAGGAACAATTAAGCAAGTCTTTTGAGATGAAAGATCTTGGACCAGCATCACACATCTTTGGCATGCAAATAGAAAGAGATCGGAAAAATGTGACACTATCACTTTCACAAAAGAGTTTTGTGGAGAAGGTACTTAAAAAGTTTGCCATGAGTGAAGCAAAACCCGTAAAAACACCACTAGCAGCACACATTAAGTTGTCTTTTGAACAATGCCCCAAGGCGGAAGATGAAGTGAAGAAGATGGATGGGTTTTCATATGCTAGCTTGGTAGGAAGCTTGATGTTTGTCATGGTATGCACTAGACCGGACATTGCTTATGCAGTTGGTGTTCTAAGTCGTTTTATGGCAAATCCGGGTAAGGCACATTGGGAGGCTGGAAAATGGGTGCTTCGATATTTAAGAGGCACTAGTAATTATGCTATCACATATAGCAAGGATTCGGAATCAATGCATGGGTTTGTTTATGCAAGTTATGCTAATGATCTTGACAAAGGAATATCAACTACAGGTTATGTATTCTAGTTTGGGAATGGTCCTATTAGTTGGATTTCAAGACTTCAACCTACGGTTGCATTGTCTAGTACCGAGGCCGAGTACATGGCATTGACAGAAGCTTGCAAGGAAGCGACGTGGCTTCAAGGATTGATGAGTGAGGTTGGTATGCATACTAAACCCATGGGAGTTATCTTGTGATAATATGAGTGCTATTTGCCTTGCTAAGAATCCAGTATATTACAAAAGAACAAAACACATTGCGGTCCAATATCACAACATTCGTGAGATTATTGAAGAATGCAAGGTGTGTTTGTTGAAAGTTGGGACAAAGGAGAACCTAGAGGACATGTTAACAAAGCGATTCTTGTAAAGAAGCTAGAGTGGAGCTTGATTTCCCTAGGCATCATGCCAAGGTAAATTGGTGGTTTGGCAAAGGTAAGTGGTGATTTTCTATTAAGGTGGAGATTGTTGGGATTGGTGATATAAAATCACATCCCATGGGTAAAAGTGTTATTTTCTTTTTATAAAGGGGACATTTGAGAATTAACTCAAGAGAGTTTATGGATGGTTTATTTGGTCTACTAAAGGGGTTTCTTTAGTAGGGGTTTCTCTTCTTGAGAGTGATAATAGAGAAAACAGAATTTTCTTGCTCTCCTAAGGTTCTTCTTCTACTCTTGTAAAATCCAACAATCCCAAAGTGTTGGGAGTCTTGTTCTCAAGGTGGTTTTCTGGGTTTGGGAAGACAGTGTATCTTGTGAAGGTTGGGTTTTGCTAGAGAAGGTGTAGAAGGTGGGTTTTAACCCAGTTATTGGAGAAGTAAAGGGTTTGTACTCTATCCTTGTATTTCTTCATCTTTGATTGTCTTGTGCTTTGTTTAGTTTCTTTAAACTTTCCATATTGTTTGATTTCTTTGCATAGACATACTGGGGCATTTTTGTGAGTTTGCCGGAATCATTCATTGTTGTTTATAGTGTTCGTATTCTGGTGACCGGATTATTGGTGTCGGGTATTGATGCTACATAATGGAGGTCAAATCTGGTTTTGCAGACACAATGGATTTTCTTTATTTATTTATTTTTTTAAGGGGGGAGGAGGTTGTGATGGATTCGGTTGGAGTTTTGCAATGAATTTTTTTTTTTTTTTGGGTTTTGTGATTTCGATTGGGGTTTTGCAGATACAATGAGATTTAAGCTTTGTAGAGAAGAGAGATTAGATAGAGACCAAGAGTTCAGTTTTTTTTGTTGCAAAGAAAGATTTTTGATTTCTCTCTCCAAGCGGGGTTCACAATTCCTTTTTTTTCTTTTTCGAAAGAGTAACTTAACGGAGGTGTTTGCATCTCACACGTTAACTATCGCGTGAAGTGCACGAGACTAAAGCCTAAATGCGTGGCGAAAATTCGCACACCGTCCAAACGATAGTCCAAATACTTCGACCAGACGTAATGCTCTCTTTTTTGTCTCCCTATGGGACTCATTTATTATACTCTGTTTCTTTCTCTATCTCTACATGACTTTAACCTTGAAAGACGACTATCTTGGCAGGGCTACGACTCCTTGTGTTATATCTTTGGACAATTGTGTTTAGCATAATTTTTACATACTATTACCAAAAAAAAAAAAGACTTTAACACGGTTCCTTCATTTCTCTCTTTTGATATTAGTTATTTAAATAAAAGTATATAACTAAAATGAATATACAAATATATTTTAATATCTACAAATAAATATATTATCAAAAAATATTAATACATTATAAATCAATATTTTATTATTTATTATATATATAAATGGAACGCTCTGAAGGCCTTCTATATTTGACTTATTAAATTGGCGCTCTCACGCTCTCGCTCTCACTCTCACTTTTGCTGTACGTTGTATGCTCTGTTAACTAAGATCTCAATCCATCCCAAATGCCAAAAGTTTTTCAATGCCACCCGTGAGATTGTGGCTCTCCATTCTCCACCTTTCTTAGCTAATGCTAGATTTTTTTTCCCATCAAAAAAAGATATTTTATCTATCATCTCTCTGTTTCCCTCTAAATAACTTTTCTCCAAATGTATCTTACCAATAAGCCCCTTTTCTCTCCCTCTCTTTCTCATTCTCTTCTGTGCAAAGATGACTTCTACAGGACTGCTTCTACCCACTGTCTCTCCATTTGCAATCAACAGACCTTCAAACCTAAGAACATTTCCTTTCAATTTCCCAATAACGCAAAAACCCCACTATAATTCGTTTGCATGTAAGTCTTCATCTTCCTTTTCTTCCGTCACAGACTTTGATCTCTACCAGCTTCTCGGTATCGATAGCTCTTCCGATCACTCCCAGATAAAGATCGCCTACCGAGCTCTCCAGAAGCGATGCCATCCGGATATTGCTGGGCCTGATGGGCACGACATGGCAATCTTACTCAATGAAACTTATTCGGTTCTCTCCAATCCAAGTTCTCGTCTGGCCTATGACAAGGTTAGTATGCTGTATATGTATATAGTGTGTCATATCCGGAGAATAGAATTGGCCTTGATTATAAAATCAGTCGATCCATGGGTAAAATCCGAACTGGCTGGTACTGGCTGGTATCGCCGGCCCAGATTGGGATCGACCGGGATCGATCCAATCTCCGATCCCGAGATTTTAAACCTTGCCCATGATGGATCACATGGCGTTCTCAGTTTTATTATCATCATCAAATTTATGTATTCTATGTACGTGTACCAACCAAAAACAGGCCTGTATCATCTAGAGCAAAATGGCTGGAGCATCGGCTAAAGCACAAGCTGATACTTGCCATGTGTCCCAGGGTGTCTCGTGACGATCGTACATGAGTTTTTCAAAAGATCACTCTAGGATGAGAGCATTTTGTCTGGTCTACGAAGCTGGACTGAAGGCTGGAGCGCATGATATAATGCTTGTACTCTATGCATTATAACGGAGTACAACCATTACAACACGGAATACAAGTGTGCTCTAGCCTCCTGTCCAGTTTTGTGGACCAGAGGAAATGCGTAGTGAGTATTGGTTTTTATTGCAGCTAATGCTTCAGTCATCTCGCTCTAGACAATATCTGACTCAAAAAATATGTATAAAATGGGATCAATTAGATTGTGTGCAATACACGGGGACATATGCGAAACAACTAAAACCCATC
>JAUPMG010293934.1:0-46739 GCA_031762675.1 Pachysandra terminalis | reverse complement strand
TTATTATACTTTATTGTTTCTTGGACATAGAATATAGTGAATGATTAGTTATTAAGATTATACCTTATATATTCCTGCGTTTATGTACTTAATGGCTCAGTGGAGCTCATGCTTTTTAGCAACCAACATTTTAGGTTCATTAGTTGCAGCGGATGCAGAGGAGCTGTGGCCTAGTCGGATTCCTCAGTTCGTAGAGCTTAGATGACGAGAGACTGGTTAGGTAACACTCTGATAACGTATTAGCTTAGTCTAATGTTATATTTTTCTTTTGTTTAGAACTTGTTTAGATTCAAACATTGTAATAATAGTTACTTATATCTTATTGGAACAATTATTGAACTTCCGCTTATGTTTTACCATGTATATCCACATCCATAGTGACATGGGGTGAAGGTCGCTTCTGGATCCGAAAAATTTTAAATTTTCGGGTCGGGTCGTGACAGAGATGGTTTAACTTTTGAGACTACATTACTTACTTTATTTGGTTTTATTTACTTTGGTTGGACTCTTAGAGGGCAAAAATTGGAATTGATGTTATTTGGATATCTTTATTTGTGGGTTGATGCTCAACTTGGTTTGGTTGACCTATGGTTTTTAATTTGAGAGTCTTCCGCTAGTATTTATATTTTGTTAAGACTCTGATTCAACCAGGTAAGGGTTGACATTGTGGCTAGTTATTTGTATCCACGTGGTGGGTCCGAAGGTCGGTTCCTTGGAATCCTCGAGATCCCATATCTCGGATTCGGGGCCCGACAGAGGTGGTATCAGAGCTCTAGGTTTAAGTTATCTAGGATTTGGGAAGTCTTAGGTCATAGTGAAAACCTAGGATGAAAACCTAGAAACATGTGAACCTAGGAGCCACTTTTGTGAGTTATACGAAATATACTTTGATATGTTATGTGAATATAATGTGGTATGTTTATATTCCTATGTTTGAATGTATGTATGCATCTATTAGAATAGGATTATCACATTATGTACTTAGAGAATCTTTATTGTGTAGATGGCTAGACATAGGCGCAATGTCACAGTAGGGGAGGGATCGTCCAGAGGGGACTCGGATCCTAACCTATCAGGGATTTATCAAGTACTGGGATATATGCCCACCGCAGTTCTGGGTGAGCTAGCCATGAGACAGGCCCAAACAGCAGCTCCTAGAAACAATAATGGGGGAGGAATTTCATGGCTGTAGAAATTCAAGAAATTATCTCCTCCCTACTTTGATGGGAGTAAGGAGCCGATGTGGGCTCAAGATTGGATGGAGGAGCTAGAAAAGATCTTTGACGCCACGGACTGGCCTGCCGACCAGAGGGTGAGGTTGGTTGTGTTTATGCTTAAGGGAAAAGCCTACCAATGGTACAAGATGATAGTGAGAGCCCAGGAACAGATTCGAGAGTAGGCAGAATTTGTAAGGCAGTTCTTTGAGACCAACTTCCTTAGTAGCTACCAGAGAGTTATGGCTGTGGAATTTATGAAGCTGGAATAGGGAACCCTCACAGTGAGCGAGTATGAGGGGTGCTTCGCAATGTTATTGCGTTTCGCACCATAGATGGTAGCCAACGAAAGCGACAAGGTTGCCAAATTCGAGGAGCGGCTTTGACTTGAGATTAGGTCGAAAGTAGTCATATTGGGATCAAGGAATTTCACCCAAGTACTCGATTGTGCACGACGGGTCGAGAGAGACACTCCATGCCCAGTTCTGCAGGGGGATATTTCTCGAGCAGATAAGGGAAGGTTTCAGCCCTACAGTCAGAAATGAAGAAAGAGATCAAGGAACGATGATTAACCAGGAAGGTGGAACCTAGACAAGCAGCCACTTCAGATGCTTCTAAAGCTGCACCATTTATCCAACAGTGACCACCTCAGTTGACTTGCTTCTATTACGGCAAGCCTGGGCATTACAAGAAGGACTGCAGAGAAAGGATTTAAGTAGAAGACATGGGGCAGAAAACTGATGGACCACAACCCCGTGGACAAGTGCATGCGCTGACAGATGGTACAGTGCAGAGGGATGAGGATGCCAACAATGCCGTGGTGGAAGGTACACTCACAATCTTCCATTCATCTGCTAGTGTATTATTTGTCTCTGTTGCTATGCATTCATTCATATCAGTTAGATTTATGCATTCTTTGGGTCTTGGACCATCAATCATGAGAGAACCACTACACATAGCAAGTCCTATAGAAGGTTTAGTCACATTGAACAATATCTGCTTGGATTGTGCGATTAGAGTTGAGGATCGAATATTCGAGGCCAATCTCGTAGTATTGTCTATGATTGAGTTCGATATTATACTTGGCATGGATTGGCTATCTACCTATCACTCCAAGCTGGATTGTTATGGTAAGGAAATCACTTTTGTATTCTAAGGAAGACAAAGGATGAATACTCAGAAGAATTTTTTGGGTTGTTAGAAGGCAACAAAGGAGAATCCTTGGAAAACATCCCAGTGGTAAAAGAGTTTGATAGAGTATTTCAGGAGATACCTGGACTGCCATAGTTGAGAGAAGTGGAGTTTTCCATCGAGCTGAAGCAGGCACTTCACCCATATCATTGGCCACGTACTGTATGGCACCGGTGGAGTTAGAAGAACTTAAGGGACAACTTGATGAGTTGATGAATATGGGTTTCATTAGACCGAGTGTGTCACCGTGGGGAGCACCAGTACTTTTTGTGAAGAATGATGGGTCTATGAGGCTATGCATTGACTAAACAACTTAATAGAGTCACCATCAAGAACAAGTATCCTTTACAGAGGATTGACGACTTGATCGACCAGCTTAGTGGAGCCCGATATTTCTCAAAGTTCGACTTAAGGTCAGGGTACCACCAATTGAGAATAAGGGATAGTGACATTTAGAAGACAGCCTTCAGAACGAGGTATGGTCACTACATGTTCGTGGTGATGCCTTTTAGTTTGACGAACCCCCCAGCCGGTTTTATGGATATGATGCACGGGGTGTTCAAACCGTACTTGGATAGGTTCATAGTTATATTTGTGGATGATATCCTTATTTATTCTAAGTCAAAGGAAGAACATGAGGAGAACTTGGGCATAGTTCTGCAGACACTGTTGGATAATCAACTATATGCCAAGTTTAGAAAATATGACTTCTAGAAGGAAGAAGTCAAATTCCTTGGACACGTGGTGTCATGAGTGGGAATATCTGGAGATCCTGCCAAGATTGAAGCTGTGTTGAATTGGGAGAGTCCCAAGAACGTGGTAAAAATTAGAAGTTTTATGGGTTTGGCTAGTTACTATTGAAGGTTTGTAGAGGGATTTTCTAAGATCTCTGCCCCATTGATGAACTTAACAAAGAAAGAAGTCAAGTTTCACTGGGATGAAAAGTGCGAGACAGCATTTGAAGATCTAAAAAAGAAATAGACATCAGCTCCAGTACATGTAATTCCAGTTAGTGGGAAGAAGCTATCAGTGTACACAACTGCTTCACTAATTGGTTTGGGTTGCATCCTTATGCAAGAAGGACAGGTTGTAGCGTATGTCTCCAAACAACTCAAGGTGCATGAGTGTAATTACCCAATGCACGACTTGGAGTTGGCCGCAATGGTGTTCGCATTGAAGCTATGGAAAAACTACCTCTACGAAGAAGAATTTGAGCTCTTCACAGATCACAAGATTTTAAAGTACTTATTCACTCAAAAGGAACTGAATGTGAGACAGAGGAGGTGGATGGAACTAGTCAACGACTACATCACGACATTCCAGTACCACCCGAGAAAGGCAAACGTTATTGCAGATGCTTTGAACAAAAAGCCCCGAAACATGTTGTCGAATTTATTGAGGCAAGAACAGAGTCTGATTGAAGCCTTCAATCACTTGAATGTCCAAGCTAAATGTAAAGAGAATGACGGGCTATTGTTCAGCTTAATAGTGAGACCGTCGATTATGGACAGATTGAACAGGGACAGAAATCAGATCTAGACTTACAGTCTTTGGCAGCAGATGCGTCCAACCCAGACTGGGTATTATCGACAAATTGAGTGATTAGATACCGGGGTAGACTTTGTATTCCGAAGGATGAGATGATTTGGAGTGAGATTCTTGGAGAGGCACATAAGTTCAGGTATTCCATTCACCTTGGCAGCACTAAAATGTATCGGGATTTGAGGAAGGCTTACTGGTGGTCTAGAATGAAGAGAGATGTAGCACAGTTTGTGGCTCGATGCCATACGCGTTAGCAGGTCAAGGCTGAACACATGAGAACAACCGGATTACTTCAACCATTGCCCATTGTGGAATGGAAATGGGAGCATGTGAATATGGACTTCTTAGTCGGGTTGCCCAAGTCAAGAGGGGGAAGTGATTCTATTTGGGTGATAGTGGATAGACTGACCAAATCCACTCACTTCTTGCCTGTGAAGGTTACAGCCTCTAGAGATGAATTGGCTCGACTTTACGTCAAGGAAATCATAAGATTGCACGGGGTGCCAGTTAGCATTGTGTCTAATAGGGATACAAGATTCACATCAGAGTTTTGTGTGAGCTTACTGAAGGCTTTGGGCACACAGTTAGGTTTCAGCACTCCCTACCACCCACAGAAAGATGGACAGACCGAAAGGGTTAATCAGATACTGGAAGATATGCTACGGGCATGTGTTTAGATTTCAAAGGGGACTAGAATGAACATCTTCCTTTCGAAGAAATCTCCTACAATAATAGCTATCAGTCGAGTATTCGGATGGCACCATTTGAGGATTTTTATGGGAGACCTTGTAGATCGCCTACGTGTTGGACTGAGGTGGGCGAGAGCAGTTTACTTGGACCTGAAATCATCTAGGAGACAACAGAAAAGGTAAAAATCATCATGAAGAGTCTTCTAGTAGCTCAAAGTCGACAGAAAAGCTACGCACATCATAGAAGAAGAGAGCTAGAGTTTGAAGTGGGGGATCACATGTTTTTGAAGGTTTCACCGATGAAAGGTGTTATGATATTTTTAAAGAAAAGGAAGTTAGCGCCTCGCTTTGTTGGACCCTTCGAGGTATTAGAACACATCGGTAAGGTGGCATACTGGTTAGCCTGCCATATCAGTTGGGAGCAATCCACAATGTCTTCCATGTCCCTGTGCTAAGGAAGTATGATCCTGATCCTACGCACATCATTGATTGGACTGACTTACCGATAAAGGACGATGCGATATACGAAAAAGTGCCAGTAAGGTTCATGAAACGGAAAGAGCAGAAACTGAGGACAAAGACCATTCCCTTGGTAAAAGTACAACGGAATCATCACGATGAATCAGAAGCTTCATGGGAACTAGAATTGGAAATTCAGAGGTGATACCCTACGCTATTCGATAACTAAGGTATGTATTAAATTTCGAGGACGAAATATCCTAAAGGAGGAGAGAATGTAGTGACCCTGACCCAACAATTTAATTTAATTATTAAATGGTAGTTAATCCTAATTAATACCTTAGGATTTGATTGATATAAAAGAGGGCTGGAATGG
This sequence comes from Pachysandra terminalis, assembly GCA_031762675.1. Taxonomy (NCBI): domain Eukaryota; kingdom Viridiplantae; phylum Streptophyta; class Magnoliopsida; order Buxales; family Buxaceae; genus Pachysandra; species Pachysandra terminalis. The sequence continues at coordinate 41,268 of JAUPMG010293934.1, read as the reverse complement.
ATCTGTGTGTAAATATGAAGAGTTAGTGTTTAATTGTGTTATTTATGTGACTTAGGTGTAATGGGCTTGGACCCAACACAACAAAACTGATTGGACAAGTGGGCTGGCCGAATAATCCCATTGAGCAAGGTAAGGGTACTATAGACTATTTACTATCTAATTTGAATTAGAGAGAGGGAAATAATCGGTTCTCCCACTAACACACGTACTATCTTAGGAGAGAGAAAGTGTTTCATAAGATCAAATGAAGAGACGGAAAAAGGGTTTGCAGAAATCTGATTTTGGATGGTAGAAGAAGAAGAAGGTAAAAAAGATCGGTGATCCTTGTTGATGGAAATCAACCTAGACCATAATTTACATAAACGAGGTAGGGATTCCTGCGTTTCTACGGTAACTAGTTCTATGGATCATTCCAATACTATAGATATAGGTGGGTTGTATGTTCTTGTATGAACAACATGTGAGATCTAAGATCCAGAGAAACTAGAAGGAATATTTCCATGTTGTTTGATTTACATGTTAACTTGTGTTGCTATGTTTCATGTGTTATTATAAGTTCTTGTGAATCCTATTTATGTTTTTAGATCTATGATTGATTTTTTGTTATTTACATGTTTAGATCTATGGAAATCAAGTAGTTTTTATGTGTTTGATGTTTGGATCATGTGAATAGGCCTTAGAGACTGGTTTGTGATTACAAAAACCTTAGAAAATACTAGGTTTGAGTATAGGCACAATACCCTAGAAGAAAACCCAGATTTTTGGCTAAAATTGCAGTTTAGTAGAAGTCTCGGTAGCTACCGAGGAGCTACCGAAAATGCCCAGAAGGTCTTACATTCTGGACATGCTACCGAGCTTCTCGGTAGGAGTCTCAGAAGCTACCGAGGCCCAAATGGCTTCAAAATTTATGGGGAGTTTCCCCATTAACTTGTGCACATGCCTATATAGTTGGTTTGTGTGCAAAAGATCTAGAATTGGTCAAATCATAAAAAGTATAGGAGAAGGTCTAAAATTCAAGAATTTCGTACTGATTCGAATGGAATATGAGGTGATATCGACTCAAAGGTTTTCGACATGGTCTTAAGACCTCAAGATAGGATTAATATGATTAGAAATGGTCAGGTAGGACTTGATTGATCGAATGGTGCTTTTAGCATCCAATGTGGACTTAGGCTCGACTTGGGTTAACTTCTGTATGACTTGTTTTGACCTTGATGATTGACTTGTATGTTTGATAAGGGTACCATGAGTATCCAATATTGTGATTGTGTTTGTGTTTGAGTGACTTGAAATTGTGATTGTGGATAGGTGAGCTTCCACCATGGGTGAAAGTCCCTAGGGGTAAGAACATGAATGGGTGAGCTTCCACTGTGGGTGAAAGTCCCTAAAGGTAATGCATGGTAAGGGTGTATTACACCGTGGGCGAAAGTCCCTAAAGGAAAGTTCTTGTACGGGTGTATTCCACCATGACTGAAAGTCCCTAAAGGAAATGTTGGTACTTGTGTATTACACCATGGGTGAGAGTCCCTAAAGAAAGAGTCTGGTTATAGGTCAGTTTCCACCGTGGGTGCAAGTCCCTAAATGGAATATGAGTTTACTGCTGTATTCCACCGTGAGTGCAAGTCTCTTAAGGAATAGGAATGGTTGTTCAACCGTTGGTGCAAATCCCTAAAGAGATGGCTCGTTTGGTCGTGAGTTGGAATCAGAACATGACTAAGCTAGGCCTGGTGACACCCTGCATTGCATTGCCTCTCATTTCACTCCACGCTTGCATCATACCTTGCATTGCATTACACTTGTGTTAGAGTTGACTGTAATGCATATTCATTATGACTTGTTTGATTGTGAATGTGATTGTGATTTGGGTCATATTAGTTGTAGCAAGGTGGGACCTTGTGGTTAATGGTCGTAACATGATGGGACCATGTGGTTACAGGTGTATTTCCACTGTGGGTGCAAGTCCCTAAAGGAATCGTACAGGAGACTTCTTCCGTGGGTGCAAGTCCCTAAAAGAATGGTTAAGTACTATTTGTTTGTGAACATAATGGGACTATGTGTACGATATGTGATATGTGATTATGCGCTTACTTGGCCGTAGCATGGTGGAACCATGTGGTATATGTTATGTTTTTGACTGGTGATAGCATGGTGGGACCATGTGGTGTTTGATTATGTGCTATCTGGTCATAGCATGGTGGGACCATGTGGTGTATGTTTATATGTGGACTGGCCGTAGCATGGTGGGACCATATAGTGTTTGTTGTAAAACATAGTGAGACTATGTGACTATTGTAATCTTTGCGGTGGTGTCACATAGTGGGACCATGTGCACGCTTTTATACTTGTTTGGTTTAGAACATGGTTGGACCATGTGGAATATGCTTAAACATGATGGGATTATGTGGGTAGCATGGACATAGTGGGACTGTGGGATTAGTGATTGTTGACTTGTTATGACTTGGCATTATATGTTTTCCATGTGAATAGTGAATTCATATGATGATTGTATTATTCATACTAGTATCTAAGATTTAGTATGATGTTATGTTTAAATACATTTGATTGTGATATTATATGTTGGGTGAAATGCATGTAACGAACTGTATTGTTATGTATGCATAAAAGTAGATATTGTAGTCTCGTTGGAATGCTCTACTTGGCTTCGGCTGACCCTTATCTCTACAGGTTATCAGATTGACTGAGTCCTAGCTAGCTTCTAGAGAAGAAATCTTACTGTTGAGATGCTTTTACTTTTGAGGCTACATGACTTACTTTATTTGGTTTTATTTACTTTGGTTTGACCCTTAAAGGGCAAAAATTGTAATAGATGTTATTTGGATTTCTTTAGTTGTGAGTTGATGCTCAACTTGGCTTGGTTGAGCTATGGGTTTAAATTTGAGAGACTTCCGCTGGTATTTATATTATATTAAGGCTCTGATTCAACCAGGTAAGGGTTGATATTGTGGCTGGTTATCCGTATCCACGTGATGGGTCCGAAGGTCAGTTTCTTAGAATCCTCGAGATCCCATAACTCGGATTTGGGGCACAACATTATGTTGTTCAAATTTGTTGGGATCGTGACCTAGTTGAGGCCCATGGTCAGATTTTGGATTTATTATGTTTTAAATCTTTGAGTTAATTTTTTTAGTACTTCGGTACTTTGATTTTGTTAAACGAAATTATCTATTGCTTTTATTTTACTTATGTTGTGGTGGCAATCCGCGATCGAGATGTCGATCCCGAAGGTCTCACCTTGAGATTCGGGCAATCCCTCATTGGGAATCATGTCACTGGATCTGGGGCGTGAAAAATTGGTGTCAGAGCATAAGGTTGGCTCAGAGTATGGTTGTTAGAGACTAGTGACATTAGGTATCACATAGAAATTGAAGTTAGGTGGAGAAACATAGAAGAACTATAGGATTGTGTGCTGTATGATTTTGTTTGGTATCATGATTATGTGAGTGTTTTGTGCTAACTAGGAGGTATATCTTATTGAGACCTAAATGGTTGTTTGGGTGTGTAAATGGTAGGAAGGTGGAAGAACGCTAGCGTGGGGGAGATTTCAGCCACTAGAATGGGGGTTGATACAGACCCACAGTTGGTGAGTGTTTTTCAGATCCTTGGAGATCTGGCTGCTTTCCATCATGATCAGATGCAGCGCCAAGTAGTTATAGATGAGAGGAGAGCGCAAAGTTCAGCAGTGGGTTGGCTGGAAAAGTTAAATATGTTGACCCCGCCGACTTATACCGGACGAGGAGAGCCTCACTTTGTCGAGGACTGGCTCCTTGACATTGAGCTAATCTTCAGGACTATGGAGTGTTCTGAGCAGCAACATGTGTCCTGTCCCACCTTATTGCTGAAAGGTAAAGCCCTCCGTTGGTGGGAGAAGATCGAGAGGAGCCTGACATCTGAGATGACATGGGAGCAATTCCGTGCTCAGTTTCTAAAGAACTACTTAACGAGCAGCTACAGGAAGCAGATGGCCTCTGAATTTATGCGACTTAAGCAGGGCACTCTCTTAGTAGCCCAGTACGAGGACCAATTCATGATGCAGTCCAGATATACACCGCACATGGTTGCTAATGAGGCAAACAAGGCAACCAAGTTCGAAGAAGGTCTACATTCAGTCATTCGATCTAGAGTCATCCCTCAGCATCTAAAGACCTATACAGAAGTTCTGGAGTGTGCTAGACATGTTAAGAGAGACACGAACAGAACAGTAGAGCCCAGGGACCAGCCCAAGTTAGAAAAAAGGGCAGCAGTGGTGGTGGGAGATACTAGCCTTATCACTCAAGATTAGGTCGGCATAGATGGCAAGGATTAGACTATCGATGAGAGAAGACTCCTCCTAGAGAGCCAGCGGCACCTGCAGCACCAGCATGAGAAGTGCAACGTCAGCCCCTGCCACCTCAAGACTAGATGTTCCAGAAGAATGAGACGAGGGCTTGTCACAACTGCGACAAGGAAGGACAACTCCAACAATTTTGCAGAGCATCGTGGTGAGATGGATAGCTTGTACAGCCTCGACCTGTGCAGCAAGGTAGAGTTAATTTCTTTACCGACACCAATGTTCCTTGACATGACCACGTTACGAACACTATGGTGGAAGGTACCATTCACTTGTTTACACCCTTGTGTGTTAGGGCATCCTTTGAGTATTGCCAACCCAGTTGGGGGTATAGCGACTCTTCACCGAGTTTGTAGAGCTTGTGTTGTGAGGTTAGGCGACCTTAACATGGAGGCAGATCTTGTTGTTTTAGATATGCCTGAGTTTGAGGTCATTCTTGTTATGGATTGGCTCTTAGCCTATCATGCCAGAATTAATTGTTTTGACAAATCAGTTTTGTTTCATCTTCTTGAAGGCCGGTGTTTGGCTTTTCGTGGATCTGAGAAGCACCGTTATCAGTCCGACTTCCAGCTTGTTATGGAAAGTGCACAGAAGCTATCCTTATAGGATATTCTTGTGGTGAGAGACTTTGGTTATGTATTCTAAGAGATCTCGGGTAGACTGCTGCATCAAACTCATCTCTAGTACTAGTCCCATCTCGCTCGCGACTTATAGAATGGCCCCGATCGAGTTCCAGGAATTGAAGGTTTAGTTGGATGAGTTGATTGTTCTTGGATTTATCAGATCTAGTATATCACCTTGTGGAGCTCCAGTGCTGTTTGTGAAGAAGAAGAACAGTTCTCTACGGCTTTGCATTAGCTACAGGTAGCAGAACTAAGTCATTGTGAAGAACAAGTATCTGTTGCCAAGGATTGATGATTTGTTCAACCAGTTGAGAGGAACTCATTACTTCTCGAAGATTGATTTGAGATCAGGGTATCACTAGCTGAGGATTCGAGACGAAGATATCCAGATCACAGCCTTTCGTACCCGTTATGGACACTATGAGTTCGTTGTCATGCCCTTCGAATTGACGAACACGCCAGTATCCTTCATGGACCTTATGGATCGGGTGTTTAGATCATTCCTTGATCAGTTCATTGTCATTTTAGTGGATGATATTCTAGTATTTTCGAGATCTGTGGAGGAGCATGAGGAGCATCTGCAGATTGTCTTTCAAACTTTGTTCGACCACCAGTTGTATGCCATGCTAGAGAAGTGTGATTTCCGTAAGGACAAAGTAAAGGTTCTCGGGCGCTTGGTATCCAGGAGTGGTATTTCTGTGGATCCAGGCAAGGTTGAGGCAGTGCTTGGGTGGGATCGACCCAAGAAAGCAACTGAGATCAAGAGTTTTTTAGGACTTATGGGTTACTACAGAAGATTCATCAAGGGATTCTCATCAATTGTGGCACCTTTGACTCGCTTGACTCGGAAGAAAGTTAAATTCATCTGGGATGAGAAGTGTCAAGCTGTTTTTGAAGAGCTGAAGAAGAGATTGGCATCGGCACCGGTTCTTGTTGTACCGGTTGCAAGACAGAAGATGGAAGTTTACACCGATGCACCATTGCAAGGTTTAGGAGTTGTTCTTATGTAGGAGGATCTTGTTGTGGTGTATGCTTCTAGGAAACTTAAGGTTCATGAGCGCAACTATCCCACTCATGATCTAGAGTTGGTCGCCATCATTTTTGCTTTGAAGCTTTGGAGGCACTACCTTTATGGAGAGGAGTTTGAGCTGTTTTCGGACCATAAGAGTCGAAAATATATTTTCACCCTGAAGGATCTGAATATGAGCCAGAGGAGGTGGTTAGATCTTGTGAATAACTATATTCAATTCTTAACTATCATCCTAGGAAGGCTAACGTGGTAACAAACGCTTTAAGTTGCAGAAAGTGTGGAGTTCTTGCACAGTTGATGAGGCAGGAGTGGAGACTGCAGGAGGTTATCTCAGAATTGAGAGTTCAGCCTATAGGTTAGCAGCGTGGTGGTTATTTTTTCAGTCTAATTGCCAAGCCATCACTAGAGCAACATATTGCAGAGCATTAGAAGAATAATTTGGATCTACTGTCACTTGCAGCGGACAATAGCAAATCGGAGTGGGTTGTACATCCAAATGGTTTGATCAGATTTTGAGAACAACTTTGCATACCAGATGACCAGAGCATCAAGAGTGAGATCTTGGACAAGTCACAAAAGTCACGCTACTCCATTCATCTAGGGAGTATGAAGATGTATCGAGATCTATGTCAGAATTTCTGGTGGCCAAGAATGAAGAGGGAGATCGCTCAGTATGTGGTACGGTGTCTCACTTACCAACAGGTGAAAGACGAGCACATGAGATCAGTAGGACTTCTACAGCCATTGCCGATTGTAGAATGGAAGTGGGAGCATATCACCATGGACTACGTAGTAGGACTACTAAAGACTCGAGGGAGCTTGGATTCGATTTCGGTAACGTCAATCAATTGACCAAGCCTGCTCATTTTCTAGCAGTACGAACGTCAGCTACAGCCGAGGAGATTGCAAGACTGTATGTGCGTGAGATTGTGTGACTACACGGAGTTCCAGTCAGCATCATATCAAATTGTGGATCCTTGTTCACTTCCAAATTTTGGGAAGCTTTGCAGAAGGCCTTGGGTACGAGACTTGATTTCAGCACAGCTTATCAGCCACAGACTGATGGTCAGACAGAGAGAGTCAACCAAGTTCTAGAGGACATGTTGCGAGCTTGTGTGATTGATTTTGGAGGAAGTTTGGGAGAGCATCTAGCATTAGTATAGTTTTCCTACAACAACAGCTTTCATGCGGGTATAGGCATGGCGCCTTTTGAAGCTTTGTACTGTCACCTGTGTCGTTCACCAGTGTGTTGGGCCGAAGTGGGAGACGACAACCTTCTTGGACGAGAGCTAGTGCAGCAGAGTATAGGGAAAGTGAAGTTCATTCGGGAGAGACTGAAGACAACACTAAGTAGACAGAAGAGCTATGCGGACAAGAGAAGGCGAGTGTTAGAGTTTGTTGTTGAAGACCGAGAATTCCTCAAAGTTTCACCATTGAGAGGCATGATACTCGAGCGGATCAGACGTGTTGCATAACGGGTTGTGTTGTCGCCGCAGTTGTCAACTATTCCTGATGTGTTTCACGTATCACTTCTACGGAAATACGAGCCACACCCTTCTTACATGTTAGATTGGATGCAGTTGCAACTTCAAGAAGATGTAACCTATGTCTAGAAGCCGATGCGGATCCTAGACCGTAAGGAACAATTGTTAGGGACGATGAATATATCGTTGGTGAAGATTTAGTGGGGATATCATGATGAGATAGAAGATCGTTTGTAGCCGTGATTTCCAGAAAAGCTTATCAAGAGAGGTTTCTCCAGGCTTTAGAAGATTCAGGTAAGTCGTAGGAATATGTATAGTTCTCTTATCGAATCTCCATCTCAAGTTCTTCTAATATTGAATGATGATTGTGTTTTCCAACGATATCTAAGTTTGGATCTTCATGATAATGATTTTGATAGGTATGTTTGGTGTTTGTAAATGTTTTTGATGTTATGAATGTGAATATATGTTGTTTGTACAAGATTTGATAACCTAGAGTTGGATTTCCAGACCCAAAGAAAAACCCAGAAAATTCCTAGAATCGCGTAGTTTGTCAAACGTCGGTCCACCGATGCCTCTACCGACAGAGAGCACTTTTAAGTTAAATTTTGGAGTTCGGCTGACGTCGGTACACCGACAACTCCACCGAACTCCCTGTAACTAACAGACAGACCTTCGGTCCACTGATGCCTCTGCCGATAGAGAGCGTATTTTAGTTCATTTTTGCCATTCGGCAGGCCTCGATCCACCTACGACCCTGTAACTTTCACAGTACTTTGAAATTTTTGGAGGATGACCTAGGTGGATGGTGTGGGGCTTTGGCCATTGTATGTTGTTGATTCCATAAGCAAGATTTGACCATGGAGAGTCAATCTTGGTGTTTCAAGGTTATTGTGACTACCATTTCCACCTTAGGTTTGATCGGGTTTTGGTTGTGAATAAATAGTAATCTATATGGTTGTTGTTCTTGTTGTGATAATGGATGGAAGCTTATGAATGTGTGCAATCAGATTATCTGCGTGCATGGGCACACGGATAGTTTCTGCTATACCTTCATTTGATATCCTAGTTTAATGCATTACATACTAGGTTGATATCAAGTGATAAGTGAACTGGGAGGTAGAAATTAATGGAGAAACTACTGTGATGCCTCCTGCTGGATTGGATACATACTCGTGGGGTGAAAGGGCCATATTAAACTAAGGTAGGATGCCAGAGTTTATGCTATACAGGTTCACTAGTCCTCAAGTACTGTACACTTGTAAATTAGATGTATGGTAGCCTTCGTGCCATGGGTTAGCCCTCGGAACAGAGAGGGGACTTCCGGCAATTCCCTGGACCATGTCCTAAATCGATTATTGTGGTGAGAAGCTTCACGTGAGGTTCACTTATCAGGAGATGTTAATCTTAGTACATTCATTATGCATACATCTCATTACTTATGTAAACTTCTTATTGCATCCATCTTTTGACATGTGATTGATTTCATCTCATCTCATTTAAATTACTCATTATGTTATTGGATTATTTTTGTACTAACCCCTTGTGATTGATCTCCATAAGAGAACGGGTGACTATTCCATGTTTCTTATTAGGCATCATAGGCTCACGCAACGTTTTATGTTGTAGATGGGAGGAGGAGTGACCATTTCAGCTGGATCGTCACGGCTTGTGGACTTAGTTGTTTCTTCTTTTGATTGTTGACTTGTGCTCCTGAGGGAGTTATACTTGTGATTTGGATGTAATTGGGTAGTTGTTTAAAACTTGTGGATTATGTTGTTTAGATTTGTTGGGATCCTAGCCCAGCTGAGGCCTAAGGTCAGATTTTGGATTTACTATGTTTTAAAAGTTTGAGTTATTTGTTGAAGTACTTCCACACTCCGATTTTGTTAAATGAAAGTATATATTGCTTTTATTTTACTTATGTTGTGATGGCAATCCGCGGTCCAGATGTGGATCCCAAAGGTCTCACCTTGAGATCCGTGCAATCCCTCATTGGGAATCGTATCACGGGATCTGGGGCATGATAAAAACATTGTTAAGTAACACCCTAACTTTGAATTCCAGACAAAACCCAATAAATAAACATCATTGAACACCATTAAATTCACACTTACCATCTCCTACCATTAAACATAGTAAAAAACTATTAAAATACTTCATACAGAATGAGAGTAACATTGTACTCCTAATTCAATCAAAAGTAAGGTTAGACTTGAATACTTACCTTGGGTTTGAAGGTTGGTGTAGAGAATTGCACCTCTTCCTCTTCTTATTCTTCTTTTTCTCCAAGTGAGGAATCAATCTCCTAAGGTCTCATGCTAATATAGGCACTTAGGAGCTCTAGAATTAGAAACTATGAACTTTCAATCCTAACCATTCATTGGAAATTATTAAATCTCAGGCATTAGATTGATTTCCCAGCCCTTGTGGGTTTCTTTCTATTATTGATTTCTTTCTAATCTTGTTCGAGATCCTAGTTTAGTTTGAATACTTACTATTTCTTAGTTTTAAATCGCATCCATTAATTGGAGATTGAAGGCTCTTACAAGATCTCAACCATTAATTTTTATTCTAGAATCCTAGCTTTATTACTATTATAGTTTGTAGAGAATAATTACTTAATTCTATATCTTTGACTTAGTCTCTTATTCTTAGCTAGTTAGTATTTTACTGTTCTATTTCAATTCCTTCAAATAGTGAGTATTTTTAATTAAATCTCAACCATTAATCTTATATTGAAAGTTACTGCAAATATACTAACAATTGATTTCATATTTTGAGATCCCTACAAGATCCTAGCCACATGTCATAACTTAAGCGAGCTATGATTGAGTGTGATGCACCTAGTTTCCTATGGTACAACCCACCAATCACAATCGGTCAAAAGTCAACATGATAGCTAGTTGCTAAAATTTTAAATTAACCCTAACTTTTACATTATTTCCATATTAACCCTTGTATTTTTGTTTGGGTTATTACAATCTACCCTCCTTAAGACAATTTTGTCCTCGAAATTTGATTACCCTAACCGGAAAGGTTGAGACACTTACCTTGAATATCTGCTTCTAGTTCCCTTGTCGCTTCAAATCTTCCATGATTACTCCATAATATCCTCAACATCCATATCACCTTGTTGTGTAAAACTTATTCCTTCCGGGATGAGTAGAATGAACAGTAATCTGTTTAAGAAGAAAGGAATCTACCCACACTTAAGTTAGCAGCCATGTTAGAATAACCAATCAGTATAGAAAAAACTTTTGGAATATCAGCACAAAGAAAATTTTGAAATATCATCACATCAAAAACTTATGGTGTTGATTAAAACATATGACCTAGGCTCTGATACCATTTTTGTCACGAACCAAACCTGGAAACCTCATTGGAGTCTCCTAGTCTGGTTTGTAACTCTCACTCCTTATCCAGATGAGAGTGGATAAAAAATACATAGCCAAAATCATTGATTAAAGAAGGACATTTATATAAGATAAAGCATAGAAAAGTAGTGTTGTAAAGATAATACCCATCACAAAACATCCATCAAACAGAAAATAGCGAAAAGTAAAATAATACTAGTCTCATGCTTCAAATCAATCCCTATTAACTTCTGAAAACCAAAGTAGTATGAAATTACAGCAATTAAACCAAACTACATGTTCTACTGAAATCATTGAATAAAACCTTAATAACAACTTGTATTTTCAAAGCATCCTAATCCTCATAGATTTGCTGTCCACCATCTATAGGTCCTGAAATATGTTGTGCTCGAAAGCGTAAGCTACACTAGCTTTGTAAGTAAACAAGGCTAACAATAATTAAGATTGAAGTAGGGACAATGCCACTCTTCAATGGTAATCCATAAAACAATAAACTTGTGAATCATGAGAGTCAATATGCAAATTATATGTTGTAACGGCCAAAATGTTTTAATTATGCATGCTTGTTTTAGTGAACCATTATGATGCTTAATTTCTCTTGTTTGGATTAACCACTGGCTAAATCTTTCCATGCGATCGGTTGTGAGTTCGCCTTATTAATTTGGGGGCTACACACCCTAGCAGGACCCTTTTTATATTTGTGATGTGTGGCATGGATTGATTTGAAACTTTGTTTTCTAATGAGTGGCTATGATCTTTCATTTAGAATTCAAGGGCTAGGATTTGAAAAGAGACATGGTGGTTGGAGAGATTTACTAACCCCCACTCATGTCTTGATTCAAGGGTTAGGACTTTTAGTGGGTGAGATCTAAGGCTTAGATCTTGCCACCTCTTTGAGAGAAACACAAAAGGCATGGCCACCCCTTTCTTTGTCTCTTCCATGCATGGAAGAGTTTTGTTTGCTTATGCTTGGAAGAAAACCTTGGTTAGAGAGAGAGAGCTTGGTGAAGAGGAAGGTCTTGGAGCTTGTAATTTGCTTGTATTGGTGATTTCTTCATTTCTATATGTAAGTAAATGGATTCTAAATGATCTTTGATTGATTTATATGTTCATAGACTACTTTCATTTATTTTTCCCATTTCAAATAATGCTATTTGAATAAGGAATGCATTAACCTTGTAGTTGGATTCTGATGGTGTTTAAATTTCATGAACTTTGGTGTATTCTATGTGCAAACATGTGGTGGATAACTTGTTTTAGGTTCTTGTGCCTTTACGTTGTTAGTAAGAAGAGAAAACCCAGAAAATTGGCCAAAGAGGTGGTTCGATGACCATCTCGGTGCGCCAAACTGTTAGCCGAGTGCCTTAAGGAACTCTCGGCAACCTAATTGGTTCACCGAGGATTTCTGCAGATTTTCAAGCCGTGGAAAGTTTGCCGAGAAATCCTTTGTTGCACTGAGAACCCCACCAAGAGTTCTCTACGGACTCTCGGTCCGCTGAGAATTACAAATTTAGTCCCTTTGGTTTGGTCTTTAACACTTGAGTTTCAATTGGTTGGATTTGATCAAAAACATATGTAATTGTGTTCTACATTGATTTGTTAGCATGCTTTCTTCTGTGTGAAACTCATATCTTGACACAAGCTATATTCACTTGCAACCATGAATTGTATTACATAAAGAATGATGGATGAATCATATTTAATCTGATAATGCATATTGTACACAATGAAGATGAATGCATAGTTATTGTGTACCTCATCACTTACATTCCATGGAGTCTCGACCTTGATATGGTCCATGAGTAATCCCTTCCACCTAAGAGTCCATGCGTTGGACTCAAGAGTCATAAAAGTGTTATGATACGAAGTTGTTTTGAATGAGGTGTTTGACTGGATGAGTTGAGGGATTAGCTACCCCAATATCCTCATCCTTGTTAATCTTCTGAATGCATTTCATGATGTGGAAGCTTGGATGTATATTCAGAGAGAGAGAGAGATCTGTTAATTGTCAATGGACATGATTTCCTGAGACAATCCACAAGATGGAACCTTGGAGTCTTACCCATGATCAAAAATAAGTGGGTGGGATTGTGCCTCCTAGGTTGAAACCCTTAAAACTATGTCTGCGATCATAGAATATCCTCTCATTAAGAAGGCCCTATATTGGGGCGATGGTTCGATAAGACATCTTGCTCACAGGATGGATCGATCATGTGGGAACTTGTCATTTTGATAGGTCTAACAGATTGCACAGCATCTTGGAATTTTTTTTAGATCACCTTGATGGACACTATATATTTCTGGAGCATTACATGCATTAAATAAGATTTGACCTCATTCATCCTCATTATAGACTATCTTCTTTTGTTTACTTTACTTGGAATATCCTTGATTTGTGGCCATGGCCCTGTATCAATTTTAGATTAATTTGAATGCTTTTACTTACTGGCTTTTATAGCTCATGCTTTCTAGAAACCACATTTCAGATTCATTAGATGAAGACTCTCTGGATTGTGAGCTGCAGGAGGAGAATCCCGATGATGAAGATGATCTTTATTATGATTTGTGGTGTTGTAATATAATATTTTTGGATCGTGGTGTATTATCTTTTGGGTTTTAATCAGTAGAAGAAACTTGAGTTTTACCTGGAACGTTACTTTAATTATAGTCTTCCACTGTTTTGTATGAAACTGTTGTAATATATTAAGTAAAGCTATTCTGTTATATGTTTTTCTTGAATATCCAATGATGTTCAAGTTTTTAGTGCGATACATGCTACCACTCTCTTGTGCTTTTGAGAGTGAGGGTCATATACCAGATAGTTAAGGACTTCTAAGTGAATCCTTGGGTTCGGGGTCTGACAGAGTTGGTATCAGAGTTATTGTTCTTCGTTTTAATCAATTTTTTTTCATGTTTTTTACGTGCCTACGATTTGGAAGTTTTCGAGGTGCAAATGTTTCATAAGTTTTCTATATGTTGAATGTTGACTGCTAACCATCTAAAGTCCTTAACTTACATGAAATTTGGATGTTACCAATCTCAAATTTCAGGTACTTGACTAGTTCAATGGTCGGTACAAGAGGTAGACGTGCAGGGTTGAATCCACCCGAGGAGGACAATGCCGACAACCCACAATTGGCAGGCATATACCAAGTTCGGGGTGATATGGCCACCATGATGCAGCGACAGCAGGCACAACTCCATAATCGTGCATAGAGGAATATAATCGGAATCGAGAGCTTCAAGACATTGGAACCGACGGTTTACATGGGAACGACAGATCCGGTTGCAACTCAAGCCTGGATCGATTCTATAGAGCATATATTCAAGGTCGTGGAGGTGGAGGATTTGGATATGGTCCGATTTGCAACCTTCATGCTTGAAGGAGAAGCTCGAAGGTGGTGGAAGTCAGTATTAGCAATCAACCCCTTCAACTCTTGGTTGAAATTCAAGGAAGTCTTTTACCTTGAATACTTTCCCAAGATGATCAAAAGAGAGAAGGAGCTTGAGTTCATGAAGCTTGAGCAAGGGAGCATGTCAGTGATGGAATATATGGCCAAGTACACAGAACTATTGCAATTTGCCAAGTATGCAGTGGATGAGGAAGCGAAGAAGGCTTTTCGATTTGAGAGAGGATTGAGGCCAAATGTCAGGAGTCGACTAGTAGTGAGAGAATTCACCGAGTACCACAAGGTTAAGGACTGGGCAAGGAAGGTGGAGAAAGATATGATTGAATTCCATAAGGTTTTGGATCAAAGGTCTACAGGAAGTAATGTCAAGCTGGGAAATTTTAAAAACAACCAGTCATAGCAGCAGAAGAGACAGAGGATGCAAGGCCCATCTAACCCTTTCGACCGTGGAAGGCCGATCATGACATGCTTCAACTACGGAAAGGTGGGACATGGCTTCAAGACTTGTCTAGCACCAAGGAGGCCACAACAACAATTCTTTCAAGGGTAGCAACAACTAGTACCGAACCCACACTACCCACAGAGTCCCAGGCCTGTACAGTAGGTGCAACCGTTCAAGGGACCCAAGAACAGACCTCCACAATAGCAGTTACAGTAGCAACTTCAGTTGGGCAAGGTCTTCGCCGCGGCACCGCAACAGAGTGAAGTCGTGGAAGGTACCATACGCCTCTCTCATATCTCTGCAAATGTCTTGTTTGTACCAGAGCATCTCATTCAATTATAGCTTCATCACTTTCACTTTGTTTGGGTTTGCACATGAAGCACTTGGAAAGGACCCTTGTAGTAGCAAATCCAATAGGAGGCACAACAAAATTAGATAAAGTCTATGAGTCTTGTATGGTTATGTTAGGTGAGTCCACGCTACCCTTATCCTTATTGTACTGAACATGCATGAGTTTGATGTGATTTTTGGGATAGACTGGCTAGTTGCACATCACTTGCAAATAGACTGTCATAAGCGAGTGGTTACTTTATTGTCTCTGGAAGGCAAGGTAGTGAAGGTGGTTGGATCAAGATCTGGAGTGCCCAACCTCTCAGCTTGTTTGGATTTGTGGTCTATTGAAGAGAAGAAAGATTGAGATGGCATCCCCATAGTTAATCAGTATGGAAAGATATTTCAAGACATATCCTGACTACCTCCCAAACGAGAATTGGAATTCCGTATCGAGCTAACAGCAGAAGCGACGCCTATTGCACTTCTGACGTACCAAAAGGCACCCACAGAATTGACAGAGTTAAGGAAACAACTAGACGAGTTACTAGCCTTACAGTGCCTTCTACAGAGTTCATCGCCTTGGGGAGCAATTGTTCTATTTGTAAAGAAAATGAATGGATCTCTCAGATTGTGCATCGACTATCGCAGGTTGAATCACGTCACCGTGAAGAACTAGTACTCGTTACCTCGCATTGAAGATTTGTTTGATCAGTTGAAAGGGGCATCGTACTTCTCAAAAATCGATCTCCGATCCGGATATCATCAGTTATTGAACAAGGAAGAAGACATACCGAAGATGGCTTTCCGAACTAGGTATGCACATTTTGAGTTTGCAGTTATGGCCTTTGGACTGACTAATGCACCAGCAATGTTTATGGATATGCTGTAGAGGATCTTCAGGCCTTACTTGGACAAATTAATGGTAGTATTCGTCGATGATATTCTAGTCTACTCCAAAAACAAGGAAGAACACGAAAGTCACCTCAACATCACTTTCCAGACCCTGACAGATCATCAGTTGCTCGCTAAGTTCTCTAAGTGAGAGTTCTGGAAAGCAAAAGTGAAGTTCCTAGGTCACGTGGTGACTAAGGAAGGTATCACAGTGGACCCGAGCAAGGTCGAACCAGTGTCAACTTGGGAACAATGCAAGAGTGTTTCCTAGATCCGTAGTTTTCTTGGATTAGCAGGGTATTACAGACGGTTCATAGAGAGGTTTTCATGCATCGCAGCTCTGTTGACTAAGCTCATGAGGAAAGATGTGAAATTCACTTAGGACGATGCTTGCCAGAAAGCTTTCTCAACTCTCAAGGAGAAGTTAACTATTGCACCAGTGTTAACCATTCCTGTTAGTGGCATGGATTTCATGGTTTATACGAATGCTTCTTTGTCTTGACTGGGTTGTGTAGTAATGCAAGAAGGTAAGGTTGTAGCTTACGCCTCGAGAAAACTGAAGACTCACGAGAGGATTTACCCAACACATGATCTAGAGCTTGTAGCTATTGTTTTTGCAGTGAAGATTAGGAGGCACTATTTGGTTGGCAAAACCATTGAAGTATTTTCCAACCAAAAGAGCCTAAAGTATCTGTTCTTATAGAAAGACTTCAATATGCGACAGAAGAGATGGATGGAACTTGTGAATGACTACAACTTCTCACTGCAGTATCATCCGGGCAAGGTAAACGTAGTGGTAGATGCACTCAGTCGAAGACCTCAAAGTGTAGTGGCTCATATGCTTGTTCAAGAGTGGAAACTGTAAGAAAATTTAGAAGATTTCAATTTTGTCGAGACTTGGCTAAGAATACAGAGAGAACGGACTGGACTAAGCAAGAGGATGGAAGCGTTAGATTCAAAGGGAGACTTTGTGTGCCACATGACGAAGATTTGAAGAGAGAAATCTTGGAAGAAGCTCACCGATCTCGGTACACCATTCACCCCGGAAGAAAAAAGATGTATTATGATCTTTGATGAAACTATTGGTGGAAACGAATGAAGGTAGAGATTGAGAAATTTGTGACTAAGTGTGCAACATGTCAACAAGTGAAGGCAGAACATTAGAATCGAACAGGAACCCTCCATATTTTACCCATCAGAGAGTGGAAATGGGAACACATATCGATGGATTTTATCACAAACTACCCATGACCCACAACAACCATGATATGATTTGGGTGATAATGGATCGATTAACAAAGTCAGCGCACTTCATACCGATGAAGACCACTATGGATACTGATGACTTAGCAAGGTTGTATGTTAGAGAGATCATTCGACTACATGGTGTCCCCGTGACAATTGTGTCAGACTCTGGCTCTCAGTTTACTACGAGATTCTGGAGGAGTTTACATAAGGCTTTGGGAACACAACTAAATTTCAACACTGCCTTTCATCCCCAAACCGATGGTCCAATAGAAAGAGTTAATCAAGTACTAGAAGACCTTTTGAGATCATGCATCTTGAATTTCAAGGGAAGTTGGGAGGATCATCTAGCATTGGTGGAGTTCTCCTACAACAACAGCTATCAAGCTAGCATCGATATGGCCCCGTTTGAAGCACTGTATGGAAGACCCTGTTGATCACCCTTGTGTTGGAATGAGGATAATGTGCATATTTCTCTAGGACCAGAGATAGTGGCAGAGATAACAGAGAAGATCAGGATCATCAGAGACCGACTTACTACAGCTCAGTACAAGCAGAAGAAGTATGCAGCCTTGAGAAGGAAGAAACTAGAGTTTATGGTAAGCAACTGGGTTTTCATTAAAATCTCGCCGACCAAAGGAGTATTCAGATTCAGGAAGAAAGGCAAGTTAGCACTGAGGTACATCGGACCCTTCAAGATATTTGAAAGGATATGAGAAGTGGCCTATAGAGTGCTACTACCATCTGAGCTAGATCTGGTGCACGATGTGTATCATGTCTCCATGTTGAGGAAGTAACACCCTGACCCATCAGCTGTAATCGACTGGCAGTTATGATAATCAGAGAGGATGCTACTTACAAGGAATACCCGATGGAGAATCTAGACAGAAAGGATCAAGTACTAAGGAACAAAGTTATATCGAAAGTAAAACTCCTGTGCAGCAATCACGGAACAACTGAGGCAACGTAGGAGCTCGAGGCCTATATGCAAGACATGTATCCTCACCTGTTCACTTAAGGTAAACTAATTTCGAGGACGAAACTTCTTTAAGGAGGGTAGGATGTAACGGCCTAAAATTTTTAATTATGCATGCTTGTTTTAGTGAACCATTATGATGCTTAATTTCTTTTGTTTGGATTAACCACTGGGTAGATCTTGTCGTGTGATCGGTTGTAGATCTTGTCGTGAGATCGGTTGTGATTTCACCTTATTCATTTGGGCGCTACACACCCTAGCCGGACCCCTCATTGAGAGAAACACAAGAGTCATGGCCACAACTTTCTTTCTCTCTTCCATGCATGGAAGAGTTTTGTTTGCTTAAGCTTGGAAGAAAACCTTGGTTAGAGAGAGATCTTGGTGAAGAAGAAGGTCTTGGAGCTTGTAATTTTCTTGTATTGGTGATTTCTTCATTTCTCTAGGCAAGTAAATGGATTCTAAATGATCTTTGATTGATTTAGATGTTCATAGACTACTTTCATTGATTTTTCCCATTTCAAATAATGCTATTTGAATAAGGAATGCATTCACTTTGTAGTTTACATCTAATGGTGTTTAAATTTCATGAACTTTGGTGTATTCTATGTGAAAACATGTGGTGGATAACTTGTTTTAGGTTCTTGTGCCTTTAGGTTGCCAGTAAGAAGAGAAAACCCAAAAAGTTGGCCTAACGCGTGGTTCGGTGACCATTTCAGTGCGCAGAACTGTTCGCCGAGTGCCTTCGGGAACCCTCGGTTCGCCAGGGATTTCTGCGGCTTTTCAAGTCCCTGGAAAGTTCGCCAAGAATTAGCTCGGTGCTCAAGGAGGTGCGTTAAGGGACCTTTTAGGATTTTTGAGCCCTTGAGAATGTCGCCGAGAAATCCTTTGGTGCGCCGAGGACCCCACTGAGACTGCTCGGATTTACAAATTTAGTCCCTTTTGTTTGGTCTTTCACACTTGAGTTTCAATTGGTTGTATTTGATCGAAAACATATGTAATTGCGTTCTACATTGAATTATTAGTGTGCTTTCTTCTTTGTGAAACTCATTTCTTGACACAAGCTATATTTACTTGCAACCATGAATTGTATTACATGAAAAATGATGGATGAATCATATTTAATCTGATAATGCACCCTGTACACAATGAAGATGAATGCGCAGTTAATGTGCACCTCATCACTTGCACTGCATTGACTCTCTAACTTGATATGGTCTATAACTAATTCCTTCTACCTCAGAGTCCATGCGTTGGACTCAAGAGTGATAAGAGTGTTATGATACGAAGTTGTATCAAGTGAAATGTTTGATTGTTTGAGTTGAGGGATTAGATACCCCAATATCCTCATCCTTGTTTATGGACCCTTCTTCCCAAGGTATTTCATGATGTGGAAGCATGGATATATATTCAGAGAGAGAGATCTCTGTTAACTGTCAATGGACATGCGTTTCTGAGGCAATTCACATGGTGGAACCTTGGAGTATTACCCATGATAAAAAATAAGTGGGGGGATTGTGCCTCCTAGGTTAAGAACCCTTAAAATTATGTCTGCGCTCATAGAATGTCATATACTTGAGAAGGCTCTGTATTGGGGGATGGTTTGATAAGACATCCTGCTCATAGGATGGATCGATCATATGGGAACTTGTCATTTTTATAGGTCTAACAGATTGCACAACAACTTAGATTGATTGTTAAATCACCTTGGTGGACAGTATATATTTCTGGAGTACTTCGTGCATTAAATAAGATTTGACCTCATTCATCCTCATTATAAACTATCTTCTTTTGTTTACTTTGCTTTGAATATCGTTGATTAGTGGCCGTGGCCCTATATCAATTTTAGATTAAGTTGAATTCTTTCACTTACTGGATTTTATAGCTCAGGCTTTCTGGCAATCACATTTTAGGTTCTTTAGATGAAGACTCTCTGGATTATGAGGTGTAAGAGGGAATCCCGACGATGAAGATGATCTTTATTTTGATTTGTAGTGTTGTAATAGAATATTTTTGGATCATGTTGTATTTTCTTTTGGGTTTTGATCAGTAGAAGAAACTTCATTTTAACATGGAGCATTACTTTAATTATAGGTTTCCTCTATTTTGTATGAAACTTTTGTACTATATTAAATAATGCTATTCTATTACGTGTTTTTCTTGAATATCCAATGATGTTCAAGGTTTTATTGCGATACTTACTACCACTCTCTTCTGCTTTTCAGAGTGAGCATCATATCACAGATGATTAAGGACTCCTAAGTGAATCCTTGGGTTTGGGATGTGACATATGTGCTGAAAGTACAAGTGAGAATGAGATATATACTAGATATGCAATCTGATGCAATGTGAGTAATTAGTATGAAGTAACATGATATAATATGAAATGTGATGGGGTTGATATAATTAATAATGCATGATGTGCACCTAGCAAATATAATCACCATGTGTAATTGAAGACAATCTAATATGCAGTATGTATGATGTTGGCTGTATAGCATTCAGTTATTGTAGGTCCCGCATATGATCTCAATCGTTCTACCCAAGGATGCTCACACAGAAACCATCCCCCAATACATGATAGAAATAGTAGATTATTCTATGTGTACATCATAGTTTCTAGGGTTTTCGACCTAGAGGGCACAATCCCCTCACCTTATTTCCGATCATAGGAACATCCCAAGGCATCACCTAGAACTTCCTTTGAGAACCATACATTAACCTTCATACTAACAGATTTACACTAATGTGATTCAGATATTGGACTTCACTGTCATCACCTATCCTCTTTGGACAAGTCACTTGGGATGATCACATAGAATATATCCCTCACTATGGGAGAAAACAAATTAATTGGTCTTTTGGGAACATCACATAAAAGATATCCCTCACCCTGGATGTAAACAATTTAAGTGGTCTATTGAGATGGCCAAATCCCTCAACGCATAAAAATATAAGTCTATTCACCAATCAAGATTTCCAGATCATGATACTCTCGTTATAGGCTGAAGGATCCAGAAGTACGGATTTACATGCAAATGGTGTAGCTTTTAGACCAAATCCATGGTCATGAAGCATAATGATGTGCAAGTGAGTAAGTGTTCATTAGCTAAGCGTACAAATGATGTATACAATGTGTAATAAGACTAATTAACATGCTAGACATGAAATAAACAAGAAATATAAAGAATATCAAAATATCACATGACCACCAATATAGCCAAAGTGTCCATAAAGAAGCAAGTATATGAAATAATTATTATTTAGCAAAACAAACATCAAAATCAGTCTAATTAGGCAAAATAAACATGTATGTGAAATTTCAAGTTAAACAGACAAGGTTTGTAATTCTCGGTGAGCCGAGGGGTCACCGAGTGGGGCTTTGGCGCACCTTCGGCGACCTTTCTGAGCACCAAGGAGGTCCGAAGCTTTTCCTAGTATTTTGGATTTCTGTCTGATGGCCAGGCTCGGCGTGCTTTCAACACGCCGAGTGTGGATCTCGGTGTACTTTCTAGGGGCTTAAAAAGGGTTTTTGTGATGCTCGGCGTGCATTCAGCACACATTTGGAACACATTCGGCAAGCTTTCAGCGTGCCGTGTATGGTCTCGGTGAACAAACTAGAGACTTGAAAGTTTTTACGTCACGTTGGTAATTTGACCAAATCGTTTGTATACTTATCAGAATTGCCTCACATTTTTTTTGTTGTGCTTCTAACGAGTAGGGTGATCCAAAAAATATACAATTTGGGGTTTGGTGTACTGTTTGGCGCATCGAGGTGGCCGCCAAACATCGCGATCTTGGTAGTTTTTGCCAGATTTTGACTCCTCTTCAACTCTAATCACAAAACATTGTTAAGTAACCCCCTAACTTTGAATTCCACACAAACATAAATAAATAAACATCATAGAACATCATTAAATTCACACTTACCATCTCCTACCATTAAACTTAGTAAAAAGACATTAAAATTCTTCGTACACAATGAAAGTAACCTTATTCTCCTAATTCAATCAAAAGTAAGGTCAGACTTGAATACTTTGTAGTGACTCGTGCCTTAAAATTATAATTAATATAATTTAATTATAATTAGAAAGGAAAATATCTTGTGAAAGATTATATAGGTTTGTGTATTTAAATAATTGCAATTAGTAGAGACTATAATTTCAATTTAGGGTCAATTGTGTAATAATTGAAATAATGGGGTCACTTAAGTAATTTGAAAACCATATCGAGGCTAGGGTTTGACGTGGACGTTTGAAGCTAAGGGGATGGAGGTACCATTGGACTTAGTCATTAGGGGTATAAGTTTACTTTGTAATTTGAATTAGAGAGAGGGATCATGGATTCTCCCACTAACTCACATAACTTCTATGGGAAGAGAGAGAAACAACCTATTGTCTCATAATCAAAACAGTAGAGAGAGAAAGGTAGAAATCTGGTTTTGCTGTAGAGAAAAGAGAGAAGGAAGAAAGGCTATGGAAGAAGAAGGCAAGGGAAACATGATGGTCTTCTATTGCTGGAAAATCCGTAGGAAACATATCTAAAAGCTTAGGAAGAAAGGTAGGGATTCCTTCGTTTCTACGGTAGGTAAATGCTTTTATGTATCATTCTAGTACTATAGATATAGTTGTGATTCATGATTTAAATGTGAAAGCATATTAGATCAGAGATCTAGAGATACTAGAATAAATGAATACAATGTTGTTTGTTTTATGATTTACATGCTGAAACTATGATGCCTATGTATTTTAGTGTTTTGTATGTTCATATGGATTGCATTTACGTTCGTAGACTTATAATTAAGTTTTGGTTAATTTACATGTTTAGATCTATAGAATAAAATAGGTTTTGTGTATATGATGTATGGATCATATGAATTTGTTATAGAGATTGAAATATGAATGTTAGAACCTTAGAAAAGTTTAGTTTTGGGTAGACGCTGAAGCCCTAGGAGAAAAACCCATAAAATTGGCTTTCGATAGGAGTCTCGGTAGCTACCGAGCCATCTACCGAAATTCCCCAGAAATACTAGCTCTTGGGACATTCTACCGAGCCTCGGTAGGTGTAATAGCCTGAATAATTTGTAAAATAATAACTTAGAACCTTAGGGTAGAATAGTAATTTATTTAAATTAATAAGTTAGATTCACTCAGTAAATTTAGCTTAGATAATTAACTGATTAGTTTAACTTAATAAACTTAAGGATAGTGATGTTAATATCTTAGGGATGTTAATCTAGGTTGGATCGCCGATCGGATTAGATCCGACCATGCGATCAAGTTTGTTGTGAAATTTGTGTATTGTTGCTAAGTATAGTAGTATAGCCCTCATTTCTTGAGAGAGTGGCAAACTTGTAATTTTGGGTGTTTGATGAGGTGTAAGGCTAGGATTGATTTTAGGATTGTGTGGTGTGGATTAATGCTAAAAAGTGTTGTCTTTAGTGAAGGGTGAGGTGTAGAGTTAGATTTGAAGTGGTTGTAGAT
Organism: Pachysandra terminalis; assembly: GCA_031762675.1. Lineage (NCBI taxonomy): Eukaryota > Viridiplantae > Streptophyta > Magnoliopsida > Buxales > Buxaceae > Pachysandra > Pachysandra terminalis. The sequence continues at coordinate 17,629 of JAUPMG010293934.1, read as the reverse complement.
GTGTGGTCCCGGGCCCAGCTGGATTTTTCAGGAGCACCTGGGATATTGTTGGAACAGATTTGTTGAAGGCTGTATTTGAATTCTTCCAAAGAAGCAAGATACTTAGGCAGACCAACCATGCGCTCATTAATCTTGTACCTAAGAAGAGTGTGGCTTCGAAGGTGGAGTATTATAGACCTATTTCATGTTGCAATGTGACCTATAAGTGTATTGCTAAAGTTTTGGCTAACAGACTGAAGCTTGTTCTCACCTCCTTGGTTGGGGATTATCAGTCGGCCTTCATCCCAGGTCGAAGGATTAGTGATAATATTCTCCTTGTGCATAAGCTCCTACACGACTACCACACAAAGCAAGGTAAAGCTAGATGTGCTATTAAAGTAGATTTTTTTCAAAGCTTATGACTCTGTTAGATGGGACTAATGTGTGAATTTATAACCACCCGCAATAGGACAAATCCTTATAGGATAGGGCTATTTTGAGGGTGTTGAACCTCAAGGACTGATGGGGTTTTGATTGTTAATTTACCAGATTAATTCTAAATAAATTTAATTAGACAAAGCAAGGGAAAATTCTGATCTTAATCTAAAAATCAAATAAACTAAATTAAAAGATTAATCAATGAGAGAAAAGTGTAGAGCATTGATGATCCCTCTAACCCCTTGAATATGGCAATCTCATGAATTCTAGGAATTAATTCACTGTCTAAAAGCAGACTTGTGTGGCTACAAGCACACACAACATCCCAAAAAGGTATCATGCTAAGAATAAGCATAGCCTATCTTCGATTTCTCTAGGCATAAGCTAGCAAATTCTTAGGAATGAATTACACTATCATATGGGATAAGTATAACCCATCTTCGGTTGGCACGGCCTGTCTACCTACACTAACTAATATACTTTGTAGTACAACCCGTCTTCCCTAGGCATGGCCTATCAAATCCCATCATAATCATCATGTCATTAGACACTATTGCATAATTAGTATTCCTATAATCACAGAAAATAGGAACACCTTGGGTTCAATCCTAACAAATCTATAGCCAGTAGGTTCTGTTAGTCGTAATTCTAAGCATTAAATTATTGATTAAAACAGTACTCAAATTATGCAATTATCAAATAGTGAATTAACAACCTAAAGATCATGAAATTTAAACCATAAGCAAGAAGGTTTAGAGGTCACATCAACACTCCACAAAGGAGTTTAGCTACTCATGGATGGCTGATCTTCAACACGGATGTAGAACTTCATCTCCACGAATTGCATACGCTCCAACAAACAAGAAAAATGAAGAACACTCAAGAACCCGAAGAACACAAAGAATAGTAGAACAAATTACAAGAACACACGAATTCCAATTCTATTCAAACTCTAATTCGATTTATCCTCGTCTCTACAACCTATTCAAGGTCTTATAATACAAAATTCTAAGTTGAAAGTTATCTAAGAGAAGTCGGAGATCAATCAGTTACAGAACCAAATTCTAATCATATACAGAACTGCTATTATAAATACGTGTGCGCTCGATCGCACTGCGATCGATCCTACTGTGCTGCGATCGATCGCACAGCACAGTTTGGGCTTTTCTGGGCTGCACTTGGACTTGTTCCTTTTGGGCTTCACTTGGGCCTTCTCCATGGGCGTTTTCCTCCATCTTCAAGGTGTAAATAGGCTTGAGTTTGAGCTTTGATCATCCCCTCTTACGAGCCTTGAAGCTTGATCCAATTGAAGCTTTAGTGGCTTGGTTTAAGCCCACATTCTCCCTCATCATCCTTAAACCTGCAAAACAGTATAATTACATTAGCTCATTCACATTATCATATCGTTAAGACTAACAAATAACAGTAATAAGCCCAAAAGTGCAAGTGTTACACACTTATCAGGGACCTCATCCTTGATGATCTCTTAAGATGGAACTTCCTAAAGACCTTTGTCGAATGGGTAAGACAATGCATTTCCACCACTTCTTATTCTCTTAATATCAATGGGAGCTCTGTTGGGTTCTTTCAAGGCAAAAAGGGATGGAGACAGGGTGACCCTCTATCCCCATATATTTTTGTATTAGTTATAGAAGTTTTGTTCAGGTACATATCTTCCAATGCTGTGACCCAAGGGTTTGTCTATCATGAAAAGTGTGAACAACTGCAGCTAAGTATGTTTAGCTTTGCTGATGACCTCTTCATCTTCTCGGCTGTTAAACCTACTTCTGTTGATTTTGTTAGAGGTAGCCTTGATTGGTTTTATATTGTTGCTGGGCTCAAGTCTAACACTGATAAGAGCGAAATTATTTTATCAGCTACCCATGGTGATCTTAGAGATGATATCCTAAATAGATTGGGATTCAAACAAGGCAGGGTTCCTATGAACTATCTTGGGTTACCTTTGATAACAAAAAAATTGCAGGTCAGGGATTATGCCACTCATTGAAAAGGTTGAGATGAAGCTTAAATCTTGGAAAGGCAGAGTCCTTTCCTATGCAGGGAGGCTAGAACTGGTTAAGTCGGTCCAGTTCAGCTTACAAACCTATTGGTTATCCACTTTCATATTACCTAAAAAATTTCTCTTGATGGTTAATAGGCTCTGTGCTAAATTCTTATGGGATGATCCTAATATGGAAAAACATTCAGCTAATAGCCTGGGAAAATGTGTGTAGACCTAAAGATGAAGGGGGATTGGGTGTCTTGAATCTATTTGAATGGAACAAAGTAGTTACATTGAGATTTCTCTGGCTGATTATCTGTAGAGCTCCATAGTGCTGGGTAAAGTGGGTCTGGACTCACCTTATTAAAGATAGAAACTTCTGGGCCTTAAGGATTCCTCCTACTTGCTCCTGGAGTTGGAGAAAGATTCTGGCTAGTAGGGAGGTTGCTTGTAACTTGGTGGATTATCAGATTGCTGATGGCAGGAATGCTTGGCTTTGGTGAGATAGATGACATACACTTGGGCCTCTCCACCAGGTGTATACATTTAGGCAGATACATAGAGAAGGTTGGAACGTCAAGGATAGGGTTAGCAAGCTAATTGCTAATGGAACTTGGAATAATATTCTAAGTAATGGTGATATTATGGACAATGTGTGGAGTGGTCTTGACCAGGTCCCTATTCGTTCCTTCTATACTAATGAAATGGTTATCTGGAAGCCTGCTAGTAAAGGCGTGTTCAACATCAAGGATACCTGGCAAGCGGTCAGAAATAGGAACACCAAGGTGGAGTTAGTGTCCCTTATTTGGTTCAAAGGTCATGTTCCTCAGCACTCCTTTATCTCTTGGTTGGCCATCCAAAAGCACCTTCTAACCAAAGATAGAGTGAATGGATTTGGCCTAAACATCAATACCAATTGTGTTCTTTGTAGTGGTGGTGTTGAGACTCATGCCCACCTTTTTTTTTGAACGTGAGTACTCAAATAAAGTTTGGTCTAAGGTTCTTAAGAAATGTATGCTCAGAAGAGTTATCCTTCACTGAGATGACGAAGTCTTGTACTATGGTAAAACATTTGCTGATACAGAACTAACTTCCATAATCAGGAAATGCTCTTTTGGGGCCACTGTTTACCACCTATGGAAGGAAAGGAATACACGTATATTTCAGAACAAATACCTCGATTGGGAAGGAACTGCCAAGAGAATTGTTGCCGATGTTAGAGAAAAAACTCAGGGGATGCTAAAAGATGTTCAGGACACTGAAGGAAACAGACTTATTTGTGATGAATGGGGCTTTGAAGCTAGTTTCATTCCAGCTAAGGTGACCACCTGCCAATGGTGTGCCCCTCCAATTGGATGGCACATGCTAAACTGTGATGGCTCGCTATCTACGCTTCATGCTGGCTCTGGAGGGGTTATTATAGACTGCAATGGTGTCTGTATGCTTGGTTTTGCTAGCACTAGGAGGCCTGACCAAATTCTCACTCATGAGCTTGAAGCTATCTTGATAGGGATGAACTTTGCTCTTGCTACCAACATTAGGAAGCTTAAGATTGCTACGGATTCTTCGAATTCAGTCCTCTTTCTTTCTAAAAGAAACATCTTGGAGGTGCCTTGGAAGGTTAGAGACCTATGGAATAACATACAGAACTTGAATAGTAGATCGGTGGATGTAGAGTTCCTCAATGTCCTTAGGGAGAATAACTCACATGCGGATTGCCTTGCGGGTATGTACACTAACTCTGATATGATAAGATCTTGGAGTTATGAGGAGCTGCTTGAAAGTGTTAAGATCTGCCTACAAAATGATCTGCTGGGAAGGAGATACTGGCGCATTTAACCTTCCGGGATGCCTCCCATATGGTTGTGTATGTTATTGTGTGTGTGTGTGTGTGTGTTTGGGTGTGGGTGTGGGTGTGGGTGTGGTTTTCTGCCTTGGTGAGGGTGGTGAGGGGTGTGTGGATGCCAATGGAGGGGGAAAGGGAGCTTACTCTGTTTGCTCCTTATTCTGGGTGATTGCTAGGTGAGGGTGGTGAGGCGTGTGTGACCTTGCTGGAGTGGATGGGACTGGAATGGAAGTGACTCTGTTACGAATCTGCTCCGACCTATCTCCTATTTCTGTGCATACTCCTTGCTGCATGGTGTTGTGTTGTTGCTGCAATTCTTGCACGGATGCTCTCTTGTGGCTATTGAGTCACCTTGGTGCTTCTATGCATGTACTCTCGGATTGGTGTGCTGTTGTTGCCTTGATATCGCTTGGTGTTGTAGCCGCTTCTTCTGATCCTGTTGGTCATTTTGCTGCTGTGATTTGGTGGTACTGTTGTGTATTGGTGCTGATACTGCTACTCTATGTCGATACTTTGGTTTTGTACATCTATTTACTTCTCGGGAGCCTCTATCTGAGGTTATTTCCTGACTTAGTGCCTCTGGGCTAGGCTGTTGTGTATTGGTATGTTTGTATTTTCTTTTGGTTGTTGGGTCTTACGAGACTCGACGTGTATGAACCATGTATTGACAATCTTTTCTCCTTAATATAAATCCGGAATTTACCTATTCCAAAAAAAAAGTAAATAATGAAATATGTGGAGAAAATGCAATGAAACAAGTAATATGTGCTGGATATGCACGTAAATAATGTGATATAAGTGAATCATGAAATCTGTGTGAAATATGAATGAGGTCAAGTTGTAATGAATGCATGTTGTGCACCTGTCTTGTTGAAGTGACTCAGATCCGGATAATAATAATTATTATTATGTGATTGTTTAATGGTGATTAAGTAAATTGAATATGGTATAATAGTGCAGAATCGAACTAGGTCGTATTTGAGTGGAAGTATTGGGGGATAAAGTATAATTAAAAGGAGTTATGGGGGAGTTTAAAGTAATTAAACAAACTTAGAATTTCAGGAATCAGAAGCTCACATAGGATACATGGGAAATAGGAATTAAGATAATTAAATAAATATATTCTTCTAGAAGGATTCTAATTAAGCTAGATTATAAAGATTCCTTTTGGATTGGTATTGGAGGGAGAATAGGAAAGATTTCTAATTGGAAGAGAGAGGTTGTGCGTTGGAATTAGAAGGAGAGATTGGGTTGCTGTTATAAAGAGAAGGTTTAGGAAGAGGACATCCATAGCAAAGAGAAAGAAGGAAAGCTTAGGGTTTTGGTTGAGAGAAGAGAAGAGAAGAGAAAGAGAAGAGAGAAAAGAGAAAGGAGGCCATGGCTGGGTCGGCTAGAAGAAGAAGAAGGAAAAAGGTAGACTAGCGCTCAGATCTAGTTGAGGTAAAATACATTATCTGAATAAGTTCTCATAGAATTGCTGAAGTTATTAATATAGGTTTGTATGCTATGAACTTGGATGAACGCATATGATTTCCAGATTTCATGATTACGATGTACGTTTGATAACTTATTAAAATAGGTTGGAATGATGTGTTTTGAAAGTTCTAATATTGTTTAAAGGTGTTTTCGGAAGTCTATATGTGTTTACAAGTAGTTTTGGTTGTATTAGAATGCCTAGAATTGGATTTTGAAACTCACGGAAAAACCTAGAATCGTGCAGCTCGGCAGATGCCGGTCCACCGACACCTCTGCCGACAAAGACCATTTTATAGACCAACTTTGTTGTTCGGCAAGCTTCGGTCCACCGATACCTATGCTGACGACCCAGAGATTCACAGAGATCTCTCGGTCCACCGACCACTTTACAGACAGAGACTTAGATTTAGTTCATTTTAGGTGTTCGGCAGGCTTCGGTCCACCGATGCCTCTGCCAAAGACCCAATACAGACCCAGACCAAATTTCCAGAATTGTTTGACTTGAATAACTGATCAATTGAGTTGTGGCATGAATGTGTACAAGAAATAATGTGTTGCATGAGATAATTATGGTTGATTGTGCATGTATATCATGAAAAGGAATCCCGTGATGGCTTCCTAAGGATTGTTCGAGTGAATGGGAGCCCGGACAGCTCCGAAGGGTGTTATCACTGAAAATCTGACTGTTTGTTGAAAGGATAATTGTGATGTGGTTCTAAGGATTGTTCGGGTGTATGGGCCCCAGGAAACTTCCAAAGAACCTTATCACCGAAAATCGTACTAATTGTTTGATGGCTGGTCCAGTCAACTGGGCAATTGGTACTTGTTGTTGAGGGACTTATCTTTGTGAAAGACCTCCCTGGGTGTATATTCCCTAAAAGGTAATTCATTGTTGAGGGCAACTGTCCTTGAGTGTCTATTCCCAAAAAGGTTAAGGGTGACCAATCCTTGGGTGTAGATTCCGAGAAATGGTTAGGGGTGACCAATCCTTGGGTGTAGATTCCCAAAAATGGTTAGGGGTAGACCATCCTTGGGTATGGATTCCTAGAAAGGTTTCAGAAATAGCTACGAAAATTGAGCCCGGGTAGGTTGAAAGTCCTATGGAACCATGATGTACAACATGGGATTAAGACAGTCAGTATTCAGCTGTATTAAAGTGCGACATCCTAAACCATTGAGATCCTTCGGATTCCCAAAGGTAAAGTATTTAACTCTCACCCCAAATAAATATGGGAGTGGAAAGAATAATCAAAACATAAGCGAAAGTAAACAATAATAGTTCTATTTACAACTTAAGTAAAAATGCATAAATCTGGTCTTATTACAATTGAATTAATGATATCTACAGATAATCTAGTACAAAAGCCCTATCTACTGTTCTTTAATTATAGTCCATTCCCAAGCTCTCCTTATGCTATCCTTTAATCCTGAAAAAAATAAATCAACATCCATAAGCTGGAAAGCCCGGATAAGTAGTCCATCAAAGCAAGGTATTTACTCAAATCCCAATGTTATGAAATACAATCAATATAATAGATAATATAAGTATACTGTAAAATATATGATGAATAATGATAAATATGAACAGCAATCATAATAAGTGTTTCTCTCCCAATTCTCACCATGGTATTAGAAATTATGGTCCATATCAATGATCCTACTTCTATATGCAAATTAGATCAAGTGTGTCATACACAAGATGCTCATAATAACATCAACAAGCAATATGCAATGCAAGGTGCAGTTAAGTATGCTAATATTGTAAGTTCCTACATGGTCGATCATTCCTTTAGCAAGTTATCTTCTCAAACCATCCCCTCCATACAAGGCCATTCTCAAGTTAAGATATTCCATGTGCGCATCATAGTTTTAAAGGGTTTCGACCTAGAGGGCACAATTCCCTCACTTATTTGTGATCAAGGGTAATACTCGAAGGCTTCACAAAATGAATAACCTTAAGGAATCTTACATATTAAACAACTAACAAAAGGGTATATGATTTAGATATTGGGCATAAAATTATGAACTTTCCCTTACCTTTCATCTTTCCACAAGTATTTTGGGAGCACCATCATGGATATAGTCCTCACCTTGGGAGTAAACAAAATATATATAGTCCAACCATAGGACAAAAATGGGTAAATAATAGTCAAGTCTCAAGTGTAATCTAATCCCATGCAAGGTATAGGGTATTAGACTTTGCTAGCACAGCTGGGTATTCCCAATGCAACTCATAGATTCAATCATTAGTTATCACAAACACAATCAATAACTGAAAAATAACGTAGGCATATATTCACAATAGCATAGACATGAGCACATTCTCATGATTCTAGATTTAAAATGCATAAGATCTTATATTAGGCAAGAATATTCATGTACATACAGTAATTATGATAGAAGTAGTTATAGATATGTATGATCACAATAATAAGGTATTTCCCTAACATAATGCACTAATTTACACAAAATCACATACAAGTTGGTAATAAATAGTCATTGAATTATTAGGTCAATTTCTGTACCTAGACATGCCCAAAAAGAGGGTGTGACACTTTTGGAATGGTCAAAGGTCTAGTCTCTTAGGTATTTCAAAATATCACTTCCTAATCCATGGCACTAGTTGGTTAGAGCTAGGTTAGAACTTGGTTATAAGGTTCTTGTATTGTTAGGGTTAGTTTTAGGGTCTAAAAACATGGCAATTTACTTAGCATAGGTCTAATTTAAGTTTCCAGGATTTTAAGGTTCAAAAACAGTCAGTATGGCTCTCAGCGTATACCTCAGTGTTGCTCGGTGGAGTCTCGGCGTATGTCTCGGTGTGCTCAGTAGTCGCCGAGGGGTATGGTATGAAGGGTTTTCAAAAAGGTTCTGGGTTTAGTCAAAAAGCGAGGCTCGGCGTATTTACAGTGCGCCGAATTGTGGCTCGATGTGATTTCCAGGGGCTAAAAATAGTTTATGCGGCGCTCGGCCTATTCGAGGTACTCTGAGTGTGGTCTCGATGAGATTTCCAGTGAACAGTTTCACAGAGGATGGGGCTTGGCATATCCAAGGTGCACCGAGGGGGTACGCCGAAGTTCATTTTGGTTGATTTTCTATTGGGATTTCTCCCATAAGATTCCTAAACTCAAGGGTGCATCAAAAATTGGATTTGGGTCATTAGATCAAACCTAAACAGTCTCTAAAAGGGTTCTTGGCTTCAAGTTGGATATTTTCTAGTTTGATCTCTTTGCTTGTGCATGAAAGTGTGCAGAAACTTGGTTGATCATTATTTACTGGTTTTATTAATAAGATCATGGGAAAGGGGTTATAGCAAATCAAACATGATTTTCTCATGGTCATAACATTAAAATAAATGTAGATACGTAGGACATTGAAAGAAAACTCACATCGATTTGCTGTAGAATTCTCCTAGGGTTTCTTCTTCTTCTTTCTTGTATTTTATGGGTTTCTTTTCTCAGGCTAGGGCTTCTCCACGAATTTAATCATCCTTTTAGGTGGTTTGAATCTATAATTAGCTTTATTATTTATATTGATCTAAGGGTATTAGGTTATAATTAGAAGTTGCTATCTATTAGGAAATTCTGGGTTTCCTAATCTTTCTACGATTCTAATTGCAAAGTTTAATTAATTAATAAAGCTTCTAGATGATTGTGTATTTCTCTTATTTGATTTATATTTCACTTAGGGTTATTATTTAACATTATCATTATTATTATTATTATTATTATCAATTACCTTATCTATATTTCTGATTTAGGCCTAGTCGACAAATCTGGTCGTTGACCAAGTCAACTATTGATTTTAAAATATGTTAACTAAAACCTTATAAGTTCCTATAAATTAGTTATGTTGCTTATTAAGTTATAATAGCTTAGGGGTTTCGAAAATAGATTATAAGTCTTATTACATCATTTAAGTCAGTTAAGTTATATTATCTTGGGGGTTTGAATAGCTTAGGTTCAGTTTGGCTTAAGTTTTCAGATGGTTCATTTCAGATTATCTTATTAACCTTAATCTTAGTTATACCTATTAGTTTTAGACTTATTAGATTATATTCCAATTACATAACCTGTGTCTTTATCACTTAATGTTTATGTTAACTAATTAACATGTTAGTATGGAATACGTAACCAATAAGAAAACATGTTAAAACATCATATGTTCATCAAGCATAGAAAATAGGTCCATAAAGAAGTTAGAAAATGAAATAATCATAATGGAGCAAAACTAACATCATAATTAGTCTAATTAGATCAAAATAGGTTAGTATGTGAAATTCCAATAAAATGAACAAGTTTGAGCATTCTCGGTGAGCCAAGGGGTCTTTGAGTGGGTTCGGTCAGCTTTTTGAAGAAACGAGGAGGCTACCGAGTCTCCCTTCTAGGTTTCTGGGTGTCTGGGTTTGGTCAGAATGTCAGAATTGGTGGGGTCTTCGGTGCACCGAGTTAGGGCTCGGTGACATTTCCAGGAACCTAAATTTCCCTCTATGACGCTCGGCGTACACCCCAGTATGCCAAGTTTGGTTCGATGACATTTCCAAAGGCCTGCAAAACAGTAAGTGGGGCTCGATTGGGTCTCAATAAGCCGAGTGGGTCGCTGACAATTTCTGGTCGTGTTCGGTGAGCCGAGGAGGTCACCGAACCTCGCGGTTTGGACAAATCTTCCTGTTTTTGTATCCTCTTGAACTTTAAACACAAAATATGATTTAGAAACCCCTCATAACTTTGGATTCCGCACAAAGCCCAATAAATAAACTTCTCAAACATTAACTTAAATCAAACTTACCATGTCCTAGTTTAATACTTAGAAAATCAGTTTAGAAAATTATGAATATACGTTATACTCAAAGAAAGTAACCTTGTACACCTATTAAAACCATAAACAAAGTTATCCTTGAATACTTACCTTGATTTAAAGGTTAGTGTAGAGAATTACAACCCTTGCTCTTCTTCTTCTTCAAGTGATGAATCAATCTCCCAAGGCCTTGTGTTTATAGAGGCACTTAGGAACTCTAGGATTAGAAACTATAGAACTCTTAATCTCAGCCCTTAGATTTGTTAGTTTGAACCTCAGTCCTTAGATTGCTTTTCCAGTCAATATTGGTTTCTTTCTAAGTTGATTTCTTACTATTTCTGTTTTAGAATCCGAGCTTTTTTACTAACTTAGTATGTAGAGAATACTTACTAATTTTTAGTTTTTAAATCTCATCCATTGATTGGAGATTGAAAGCTCCTACAACATCCTAGCCACATGTTTTGACTTTAGAATTTATGATTGTGTGTGTTGTGTCTTAGTTTCCTAATTGTACAATCCACCAATCACAATCAGTCAAAATTCAAACATAATAGCCGTTACTAAATTTTAAATTAATCCCTAATTTTCTATTATTTACACATTAGCCTTATTATTTTGTTTGAGTTACTACATCCTACCCTCCTTAAGAAAATTATGTCCTCGAAATTCGCTTACAATCGAAATGTTGTGGGTACTTCTCTCAAATGTCAACTTCAAGTTCTCATGTTGCTTCTGATGCTCCATGATCACTCCATAGAACCTTCACCTTTGGTATTATCTTATTGCGTAGAACTTATTCCTTTTGATCCAAAATCTCTACAGGTTCCTCTTCATAGGTTGCATTGTCTTGGATTGTGATTGTTTGCCGATCAATCACCCTTGTTGGATCTAGATGGTACTACCTTATCATTGAGACATGGATTACATCATGCACTAAGTCTAAGCTAGACGATAGTTGCAATCTGTAGGCAATTTCACCAATCCTTTATGTAATCTCGAAAGGTCCAACAAATCGGGGTCCTAATCCTTTGTGTAATCTCAAAGGATGTTGCATAACCTCAACCCTTGATTTGCTACACGAACTTCGATGTTGAATTCAGCAAGCGTTTTGTACATCCGCCATTCTTGAATCAACATGAGTGTTACATTGCTTCGAGGCTTCAGGTTGAGTGCGTCCGCTACAATGTTTGCTTTGCCCGGATAATATTGCAATGAGAAGTTGTAGTCATTGACCATCTCTATTCACTTTCTTTGTCGCATGTTTAGGTCCTTTTGTGAGAATTGGTACTTCAAGCTTTTGTGATCAGAAAACACTTCGAAGGTTTCTCCAAAAAGATGATGTCGCAAAATCTTCAAAGTAAAAACAATAGCCGCCAACTCCAGATTATGTGTAGGGTAGTTTCTTTCATGAGTTTTATGTTGTCTTGATGCATAAGCCATTACTTTCCCTTCTTGCATTTGAACACAGCCAAGTCCCGATAATGATGCATCGGCATAGATCACGAACTTCACGCCACTTACAGGATTGGTCAAAACTGGTGTTGTTGTCACTTCTCCTGAGTGTTGAAAAGTCGTTTTCCCATGCGTCGTCCCAAATGAACTTCACGTCCTTCCTTGTGAGTTTGGTCAAAGGTACTGCGATGCGAGACCTTTAATGAATCGACGGTAACCTGTCAATCCAAGAAAGCTACGAAGTTCCGATACATTCTTGGGTTGTTCCCAACTTAGTACCGCTTCAACTTTGCTTGAGTCAACTATAATTCTATCCTTAGTCACAATGTGTCATAGGAACTTCACTTCTTCCTGCCAAAAATCACACTTAGAGAATTTTGCATACAATTTGTGATTCACCAATGTTTGTAGGACAAGTCGGAGATGTTATTCATGCTTTTCTTTGGTTTTGGAGTAAACTAGTATGTCATCGACGAATACCACCACGAACTTGTCTAGGTATGGTCTGAAGATCCTTTGCATCATGTCCATGAATGCTGCTGGTGCATTGATCAATTCGAAAGGCAGGCCCACAAATTCAAAATGTCCATACCTCGTTCGGAATGTTGTCTTTGGAATGTCTTCGTCTTTGATTCGTAGTTAATGGTAACCTGATCTGGGATCAATCTTTGAAAAGTATCTTGCTCCCTTCAATTGATCAAACAAGTGTAATATTCTTGGCAATGGGTACTTATTCTTCACTGTCACTTGGTTCAGCTTTCGGTAGTTGATTCATAGTCAAAGAGATTCTTTTTCTTCTTTACGAACAGAACAGATGTTCCACATGGTGATGAACTCGGTCGAATGCATTGCAAGGCAAGCAACTCATCGAATTGTGTTCTCAGTTCCGCTAACTCAGTAGGTGCCATACAGTAAGTCAGTAGTGCAATCAGGTTTGCTCCAGTATTTAGGTCTATGCTAAATTCAATTTCTCTCTTAAGAGGCAATCCTGGTATGTCTTGGAATACACTTCCAAATTGGCATACTAGTAGAATTTTCTCTCATCCCCTCCTCTCATCTATTGCCTGTAAATCCAAGCATCCGAAGTGATTTAGCACTTCGGATTTTGACCCTCTAACTTTTACAATTTTACCCTCCGGTGAAACAAAAGACATTATTCGGTTATGGCAGCCTATTTGCACATGATATGCAACTAGCCAATCCATTCCCAAAATCACATCAAATTCTGTCATGTTAAGCATAATTAGGTCAATTGATAATGTGGACTCACCTACGATAACTAAGCAAGACTCATATACCTTCCCTAAGTATGCTGAACGTCCAATGGGATTTGCTATAACAACACTCATTTCTAGGTCCTCAATAGACAAACCCAAACAGTTCATTAATGAATTAGCTATAAAGGAGTGCGATGCTCCCGTGTCAAACAAAACCTTTGCTAAGACGTGAAAAATACAAACCGTACCTTCTATAACTTCGCCTTGCTATTGCTCGATGGTGTACACTCCAGCCTTATTTCCCTTCGATGCTTCGACTTGTGGTGCCTAATTATGATTTTGCTGATAGTGAGGCTTGGGTACAACCTACTGCTGTCCTTGGAAAGTGTTTGTTTGTGGATTCTTAGGGAGTCGGAAATCCCTTATGTGATGCCCTAATCTTCCACAATTGAAACACATTATGCTTGGAAAACCTTGAGTGTTGGGTGGTCCTTGAGTCCTTTGCTTCTTCTGCTGTTTAGTTGTGATGCTCTTGGGATTTCCGGTTCTCGGGTTGTTCCACCCCATCCTTTGGTCTTGAATCTTCCGAAATTCTTGCATGTCCTTCTCCACCTTACGAGCACAATTGACCAGTTTGTGGTACTCCGTGAATTCATATACGATCATCCTACTTTTGATGCTAGGCCTTAGTCCGCTCTCAAACCTGAAAGTCTTCTTCTCCTCTTCGTCAGCGGCATAAGTGGCAAATTGAGATAGCTCCGTGAACTTTGCAGCGTACTCCAGTACAGTCATGTTGCCGTGTTCCAGTTTCATGAACTCAAATTCCTTTTCCTTCCTAACAATCTTAGGAAAATACTCCAAATAAAATTGTACCTTAAAGTTAGTCCAGGTTTGGATGTTCTTCAACGTAGCCTTCCACGATCTCCTTGCTTCACCTTCTACCATGAAGGCAGCAAAGTGAACCTTCTCTTGCACATCCACTTCCAACTCCTCGAAGATATGCTCCGAGGAATCGATCAATGCTTAAGCTTCCATCGGGTCGGTGCTTCCTTTGAAGATAGTAGGACCAAGCTTCTTGAACTTCTCGATGCTGTGAAAATTCCTTTGTACTTCGATTTGTTGTGGTGTTAATCGTGAATGAACTTGTTGGTGCATCATTGTAGCCACCTCCCCTAAGGCATGATAAACTCCAGGAAGTTGAGGATCTTGAGTTTCAGCTCCGGTTCAGCTTGTACTCACATTGCCTCTTCTTCCACTAGTCATTGTGAGATTGAATGATCAAGGCCTGCATAAGAAAACAGGGAACATCCACTTATTTGTTGAAACAAGTTTGTTAGTAATAAGATTCATCACGCAGAAAACTTTCAAATATCGGCATAGAGAAAACTTGTGGAATATCAATCACCATGAAACTTTATGGAATTCAATTGAAAACATAAAACTTAGGCATTGATACCAACTTTGTCACATCCCAAACTTAACAGATCTCAAAGGAGTCCCTAAGAAATCTGAAATATGACCCCATTCCACATGGGAGTGGTACTCAATACATTTCTAAATCATGAAAATAATTCAAGATATTATATAATACTGGAAAATAAGTCAAAACTTAACTATTACAACCAATTCAAATCATAACATAACAGCGGAAAATAAAACAAAAATCCTCTTACTTTGCTCAAGCAAATTCCTAAGTAAAATAAGGCTTAACAAGAGCCATTAATAAACTTTGGCATGCAAGCCAACAAAATCTAGTAAAATCCCTAATAAATATCCTAATTAGCTTCTTCGATAAAATCAGTAAAGTCGTCAAAACTCTGTCCCATGGCTTGGCCTCCGTAGTCCAAGTCATCCTCCTCTATAATTCCTGAAATTTGGTTCCTTTAAAGTGTAAGCTTCACTTAGCCAGTAAGTAAAAAAGTCTAACAGAATTTATGATTGAAGTAGGGACAATGCCACTCTTCAATGGTAATCCATATAAGTAGTAAACAAGTAAATTATGAGATGTGTGGTGAATATACAATGAAACAAGTAATGTGTGTTGGATATGCAAGTAAATAATGTGACATAAGTGAATTATGAAATATGTGCTAAATATGTATACGGTCAAGTTTTAATGAATGCATGTTGTGCACCTGTCATGTATATTCACCAAGTGTGATCTAGTAATCAATTCTAATATGCAATGCAAACTGTTATATACATTGATAACATAAGTTCCGACAAGACCGGTCATTTCTTGAGCAAGATGTCTTCTCGAACCATCCCCCCTTACAAGGCCATTCTTAAAGATAAGATATTTCATGTGCGCATCATAGTTTTAAGGGGCTTCGACCTAGAGGGCACAATTCCCTCACTTATTTTTTATCAAGGGCAAACATCCAAGGTAGCATAAATATGAACTATCCTCAGGGAATCATACTCATCAATAATCAAAAGGAATCACTCCTTAAAACTATATTGGGATAGCTAGTCCCTCAACACAGAAATACAAGTTCCCTCACCAATTATAATTTCCATATCATAATATTCTCGTAATCACCATGAAATCCAAAAGTATGGATTCATATGCAAAGGGTATGGCATTCAGACCAAATCCATAGTCATGAAGCTAATGTTGTCCAAGTGTGAATGTGCTCATTAACTAAGCAATCAGATCACGTGTACAATTTGCAATATGACTAATTAACATGTTAGCATAGAGTATGTAAGCAAAAAGAAAGCATGTTAAACTATCATATGTTCATCAAACATAACAAATAGGTCCATAAAGAATTGAGCAAATATAATAATCATAATTAAGCAAAACTAACATCATAATCAGTCTAATTAGATCAAAATAGGTTAGTATATGAAATTTCAATCAAAAAGAACATGTTTAGGCCTTCTTGGCGAGCCTAGGGGTTGCCGAGTGGGTTCAGTGAGCTTTTCGGCTAGCCGAGGAGGCTACCGAGTCTCCCTTCTAGGTTTCTGAGTGTCTGGGTTTGGTCGGACTGTCAAGATCGATGGGGTCATCGATGCGCCGAGTTAAGGTTTGGTGACATTTCCAGGGACCTAAATTTCCCTCTGTGACGATTGGCGTACACCTCGATGAGCCGAGTTTGGTTCGGTGACATTCTAGGGGCCTGAAAGACAGTAAGTGGGGCTTGGTGGGTTCTCGGTGAGCCGAGTGATTCGCCGAGGGTTTCTGGAGGTGTTCGGCGTACTGTTCGGCGAGCCAAGGAGGTCGTCGAACCTCGCGGTTTGGACAAATCTGCCTGCTTTCGTATCCTCGTGAACTTTAAATACAAAACATGATTTTGTAACCCCTCATAACTTTGGATTCTGCACAAAACCCTATAAATAAACTTCTCAAACATTAACTTAAATCAAACTTACCATGTCCTAGTTTAAAACTGAGAAAATTATGAATATACTTCATACTCAAAGAAAGTAAGCTTGTGCACCTGTTAAAATCATAAACAGAGTTATCATTGAATACTTACCTTGATTTGCAGGTTGGTGTAGAGAATTACACCTCTTTCTCTTCTTCTTCTTCTCCAAGTGATGAATCAACCTCCTAAGGCCTTGTGTTTATATAGGCACTAAAAAACTCTAGCATTAGAAACTATTGCACTCTAAACCTCAGCCCTTAGATTAGTTAGTTTGAATCTCAGCTCTTAAATTAGTTTTTCAGCCAATATTGGTTTCTTTCTAAGTTGATTTCTTACTATTTTGTTTTAGAATCCTAGCTTTATTACTAACTTAGTTTGTAGAGAATACGTACTAATTCTTAGTTTTTAAATCTCAACCACTGATTGGAGATTGAAAGCTGCTACAAGATCCTAGCCACATGTTTTAACTTTAGAAGTTATGATTGTGTGCGTTGTATCTTAGTTTCCTAATTATACAATCCACCAATCCCAGTCGGTCAAAAGTCAAACATAACAGTTGTTACTAAAATTCTAAATTAACCCCTAATTTTTTATTATTTATACATTAGCCCTAATATTTTGTTTGGGTTATTATAGTCATACACACCTCCGTCTCGAATGAACCTCGACGACGTAGAAGGTCATACATGTCTCCATCCGGAGGGAACCTCGACGACTTAAAAGGTCAAACAGTCTCGAAAGTACTAAGGTTCGACAACCTCGAATGTACTAAGACTAAATGATTTCAAAAGTGCTAAGGTTAGACAACCTTGAAAGCACTAAGATTACACAGCTTCGATGGCTCCAAGACTAGACCATCTTGACAGTGCCAAGGCTAAGCAACCTTCACTACTTGTCACGCCCCAAAACCTGACACAACTTCCCATGTGGAAAGAGCACAGATTCCAAGGCGCAACCTTCGGGATTCATTTCTGAACCGCGGATCGCTATCATAACCAAACACCAATGAAATAAAAGAAAGGCTTATCCATTAAAACTATTGAATCGACTA
>JAUPMG010293885.1:0-17324 GCA_031762675.1 Pachysandra terminalis | reverse complement strand
CCTATAGATGGTGAGTTAATTCCAGAGATTATTATTATCATATGAAACAAGTTTCGATGTGATTATATGTAATTAAGCTTCATGCATTTAATTACATTTATTTTCCGCTGTGAACCTTCGATAAATTGTGGGTTTTCTTTGCGTGTTTATCGTGTGTGGTGCCACCCCCGTAGTAAGTGGTTAGTTAGTATTTAGTTGGGGGTGAGTGTCTTGACTTGGGATTCAGGATTGCCCCCGTGCTGACACGAGTGGTGTCTTGGAATTCGGGTCGTGACAACAACCCAAACCCATCAGTGACGCATCTGTGTACACCGATAGCTTCTTCCCATTGACTGGAATTACAAGTACTGGAGCCAAGTTCAGTTTCATCTTTAGTTCCTCGAATGCTGCCTCAAACTTTTCATCCCAATGAAACTTGACTTCTTTCTTAGTTAAATTCATCAATGGGGAAAAGGTCTTAGAAAATCCCGTAACAAACCTTCTGTATTAACCGACCAAACCCATAAAACTTCTGATTTATGTCACATTATTGGGTCTCTCTCAACTCAACACAGTTTCGATCTTCGAATGATCTATAGATATTCCCGCTCATGACACCACGTGTCCAAGGAATTTGATTTCACTCTTCCAAAACTCGCGTATGCTGAACTTGGCATATAGTTGATGATCTGAAAGTGTTTGCAGCACTATGCCCATGTGCTCCTCATGTTCTTCCTTTGACTTCGAGTAAATGAGGATATCGTTCACATATATAATATGAACCTGTCTAAGTACAGTTTGAACACATGGTGCATCATATCCATAAAAGCGGCCGGGGCATTCGTCAAACTAAAAGGCATTACCACAAACTCATAGTGACCATAGCTCATTCTGAAAGCTTTCTTTTGTGTGTCACTATCCCTAATTCTCAATTGGTGGTACCCCGACCTCAAGTCGATCTTGGAGAAATATTGGGCTCCTCTAAGCTAGTCAAACAAGCCGTCAATCCTCGGTAAAGGGTACCCGTTCTTGATGGTGACCCTATTCAGTTGTCTATAGTCGATGCATAGCCTCATGGACCCATCCTTCTTCTTCAAAAATACTACTGATGCTCCCCACGGTGAAACACTCGGTCTAATAAAATCCATGCTCATCAATTCATCAAGCTATCCCTTGAGTTCTTCTAACTCCACCGGTGCCATGCTCATCATATCCATAAAACCCATTCTCTCAACGGTGGTAGTCCAGGTATCTCCTGAAATACTCTATCAAACCCTTTTACTACAAGAATCTCTTCCAAGGAATCTCCTTTGTTGCCCCCTAATAATCCCAACAGCTCTTCCTGGTACTCATCCTTTGCCTTCCTTAGAATTTTTACTTATTCTCCTCCAGGAATGTCAAAAGTGACCTCCTTACCATAGCAATCCACCATGGCGTGATAGGTAGATAACCAATCCGTGCCAAGTATAATATCTAACTCATTCATAGACAATGCTACTAAATCGGTCTCGAAATTCAGATCCCCAAGTCTAACCACACAATCCAAGCAGATATTGTTGAGTGTAACTAATCCTCTTACTAGACTTATTATGTGTAATGGTTTTCTCATGGTAGATGGTCTATGACCCAAAGCATGCATAAATCTGACTGATATGAAAGAATGCATAGCACCAGAGTCAAACAATACACTAGCAGGTGAATTGAAGATTGAGTGTACCTTCCACCATGGCATTGTTGGCATCTGCATCCCCTTGCACTGTACCATCTATCAGGGCATGCACTTGTCCCCTAGGCTGAGGTCCATCAGTTTTCTGTCCCAAGCGTTCCACCCGAATTCTCTCTCTGCAATCCTTCTTGTAGTGCCCAGACTAGCCGCAGTAAAAGCAAGTCATCTAAGGTGATCGCTGCTAGATGAATGTTGCAGCGATAGGAGCATTTGATGTGGCTGCCTATTTTGGTTCCACCTTCCTAGGATAATCATTGTTCCTTGTTCTCTTTCCTCCTTTCTGACTGGAAGGTTGAAATGTTCCCTTATGAGTACGAGAAGCATCCCTTTGATGTGCTGGGAGTGGAGTGTCCTTCTCAACCCGTTGTGCACAATCGAGGACTTGGGTGTAATTCTTCAGCCCCAAAATTACTACTCTCAACCATATCTCAGGTCAAAGTCCTTCCTCGAATTTGACAGCCTTTTCACTTTCCTTCGCTACTATCTATGGTGCGAAACGTGACAGCATAGCAAATCACAAAAGTGGCCCCTAGGTTCACATGTTTCTAGGTTTTCATCCTAGGTTTTCACTGTACGCTAAGACTTCCTAAAGCCTAGACAACTTAAAACCTAGAACTCTGATACCACTCTGTCATGCCCCAAATCCGAGTTATAGGATCTCGAGGATTTGTAAGGAATAACCTTCGGATCCATGTTGTGGATGTGGATATCCATTCATCATAAAACAACCATCACGTGGTTAATCAGAGTAATGACATAAGATCAGCGGACGTCTGTATAAATTAAAACCATAACCATCATCCATACTAACCAGGTTAGAAATAACCAAAGTAAATCCAACTAAGTTATTACATTTCCTACCCTCATGGGGTCAAAACAAATAAAATAAAATCTAGTCTCAGTATTTCAATGTTCCAAATCACAAATAACAAAAGGACAGATGTAATAACCCAACAAAAATAATAGGGTTAATATATATTTAATATAAGATTATGGGTAAATGTGTAATTAATAAAATTATAGGAGTTATGGTGTAATTAATATAGGGGATAATTTAAAATTTTCGTAATTAGATATTAAGTTTGACTTTTGACTGATTATGACTGGTAGGTTGTACCAATAAGAAACTAGGTGCATCACACACAATCATAACTTCTTAAGTTATGACATGTGGCTAGGGTCTTAAAAGATTCTCAATAAATAAATCAATGGCTAGGATTTCGTAGGAACATTCAATTCCCAATCAATGGTTGATATTAAAAGACTAAAAAGTAATAAGATTCTCCTTAGAACAAAATAGAAACTATTTAAACTAGAGACTAAGGTTCTAGAAAGAAGACTTATAATTAGAAACCCATATGGGCTTGAAATTTGAATTAAAGGGAAAGATTCTAAAAACTAAAGGTTACTTCAAAGCTAAGCTTCTAATAAACAATAATAAGAAACCCATATTAGAAACTAACCCACATGGACTGAGATTTTCATCCAATGGCTGAGATTAATGACTCCCAATCAAGGGCTGTGATTAAATGCTAATTGTTACTACTTAGAGATTCTTTTTAGTGCCTATATAAACATAGGACCATTAGAGGTTAGCCATCACCACAAATTCATTGGAGAAGAAGAAGAAGTAGAAGAAGAGGAAAATCAGAGGTGTACTCACTACACTACATGACCAGATCAAGGTAAGTACTCAAGGATATCAGTATTTATGGTTTTAATAGGAGCATTGTTGCTTTCAATTGTTTTCCAACGCTTTACTTATTTTCCAAGTTTCAATAGTTGGAGAAGGTAAGTCTATTTAAAAATATTGTTTTGTATGATCTCTTTATTGGGTTTTGTTCGGAATTCAGTATTAACCTAAGTTACTTAAGGATGTTTTGTGATTAGAGTTGAAAAGATCACGATTTATGGACTTTTAACCAAACCCCGAGCTTCAGCGTACCCTTCGGTATATGTAAGAGTCCACCGAAGCAACCTAGAACACCCTCGGCAGCCTCCTCAGCATACCAAAAATACTACCGGACTCCAAATTCTTCAAACTTTGTATTTCTATATTCCTCTACTTGTTAGGAGCACAGCAAAACAAATTGGAGTCGATTCCGATAAGTATACACAGAGATATGGCCAATTTACCGATGAGACGACAAAAGCCTTAGGTTACTGGAAAGTCTACCGAAAATATCTAGGTATACCGAAAAGGCCACCTTGCCAAACCCAGAGACTTAAAGACTGACCTAAAAATACCAAAGTTCTCTGATTGAAATTTCACACACTTGCTTTATTTTGACCTAATTAGACTAATTATGATGTTGGTTTTGATTAATTGTGATTATTTCTTACAGTTACTTCTTTATGGACCTATTTGCTATATTTAATGAATATGGGATATTTTGACATGCTTTCAGATTATATAATCAATGCTATTATGTTATTCAAATCACATTACACATTATACATATATGTTTAACGAACTTATGTTATTTTGACTTGATATCATATTACATGCTTATTCAATGCTAACGTGATAATTAGGCTTATTGCACATTGTACAGATGATTTAATTAGTTAAATGAACACATTCATATATACTTAGTCCTTATGGACCCAATTGTTATGCTTGATGAACTCTAGATAAATTTGAACTCATATTTCATATGTGGACCCAATTTCCATGTCTTATAAACTAATGATATTTGATTTGAACTCATAATGCATATAATTACTCTTTGGAACCTAATTGCTATACTTGATAACTTGGAATGTTTGATATACTTTCAAATCATTACTATCATGTTAATTAAATCATATTATACCTTGTATGCATGTGTTTATGAATTAATGATACATTGATATGAATCCTTACTACCTACACGTTTATCACTACCATGCTAATTAGTCTTCATTACTTATATGTTAACTGCCATCATGATTAGTTAGATCATAATGCACATTGTACACATACTTTGAATGCTTAGTTAATATACACATTCTCACTTGCACAGCATTTGCCAATATTGTTGCATAGTGACCTTGTATTGGTCCAATGCATTGACTTGACCTTCATAACTTCATATTTATGGTGATTCTGATTATAACAAGAGTATTATGATCTGGAAATCATAATAGGTGAGGAAGTTCCAGATGAGCTATTTGCATGTGTTGTGGGACCGTACATCCAAATAGACCAATTTATCGTTTTTCCCATAAAGAGGGATATTCCACGAAGACTCGTGGTAAAGTGATAGGTGAAGGAAGGTTCATGTTTATGAGGAGCAATATCCGAAACATATGAGTGAAATTCTGTTAGTAGATCGGATAATTTATGGTTCACAAAGGAAGGTTCATGTTATTATGAGGCCTTGGGATTAGTCCCTATGATCGGAACTAAGGTGAGGCACTTGTGTCCTCTAGGTCGAAGCCCCTAAAAACTATGATGTACACATAGAATAATCTACTATTTTTGTCATGTATTAGTGGATAAAATTTCATATTGTAAGGCATCCTTGGGTAGTATGATTGAGATCATACTAGGAACATACAATAGACGAATACTATACAGTGCATTGCATATTAGGTGGTTTGTCTTAAGTCACATGTGGTGATCATACTTAGGTGCATAGCATGCATTAATAGTTGAACCAGCATCTTGCATTGCATTATATCATTATTTGTGACTCATGACTATTGTCATACTCATTACTTGTTCATTATTGATTATGACATGACATATCTATATTGCTTGAACCTTGGGGTTGTTTGCTGACTTGAATAACCCTATGAACCATTATGTGTGTGTGTAATGCATTGTCGATTATTATACATATTTCCTTGCTAATAGGGTTTATCCAATACATTGTGTGATTCCCTTGAGTTTAGAGACTATTGTTCTTTAAACCATTGTTGTCCTATGAATGGACTATATTAATTTCACCTTAAGCATTGCTTATTGATCACTCATTCCATACTTATTGTATATTGACCACTTATCACATATTTATTGCACATTGATCTCACATCATATATATTATTTCATTATTGTTCATATGGACTACCTTTGAAGAGTGGCAATGTCCCTACTTCAATTATAAACTCTATTAGACTTGTTTACTGACTAAGCTACTGTAGCTTACGCTTTCGAGCATAACATTTTCAGGACCTATAGATGATGTTTTGAAGATAATATTTATTACTAGGGTTTTATTTGACGCTTTTAGTAGAATTTGTAATAGGGATTATTTGATGTAATTTTGGTACTTATTTTGATAGTTAATAGGGATTGATTTGAAGCATGAAACTAAGTATTTTATTTTATTTTTTGCTGCTATGTTATAATAGTTTTGGATGTAATAGCCATACTTTGACTATATTTTATTTATTATATAAATTCTCAGATTTTACTTTATGAATTTGGCTATGTATCATTTATCCACTCCCATCTGAATATGGGGTGAGAGTTACAAACTAAATTTAGGGACTCCAATGAGATCTCTAAGTTTGGTTCGTGACAACAGAATTCCTCTCCCAGCCCGCATGCTACTCGAACTGATCACCTGTAAAAAATATAGGTTGAGCAAAGCCCAGTAGAGAAATCCAAAGAATCTATGGCAACTATTTCCATAGGTTTACAATAACACATGTTTCTTCATGCATTTTCAATTAACGAGTAATATCACATTTACGATGTATTTAGCATGCTTATCATCGTACTAAATCTCACATATTTATCATGTATATCACATTCAACCATGTAATCTTATTACACTTGAAAATCACACAAGTAGTCATATCATATCATAACAATTGTTCACATGGTCCCACCATGATAAATCATAGGGCACACATGATCCCATCATGCATTCAACCCAATCCTCATAGTCCCACTATGAATCCAATCATATCCTACACGATCCCATCATGCACATCACATCAACCACATAGTCCCACTATGCCTAACCAAACACCCATCCACGTGGTCTCACCATGTAATACCAGCAAACACATAGTCCCACTATGTACACAAACAAACATTCACATGGCACACCATGAAATACAAACAAACAAGTATCGCATAACAAACACATAGTCTTACTATGTTCACAAACAATATCCACATGGTTCCACCATGCTACGGCCAGTAACCACATAGTCCCACTGCACAACAAGCAAGCCACGTGGTCCTACCATGTCTCAAACAGAGTTCTACATGATCCTATCATGCTTCACAATCAAACCACATGTGTAACGGCTCGAAAAAATCCATAAACCTAGAAATTTTAGTCATTTCTCAAGTGAGCGAGGTTAGACCAATGAATTTGACCTAGAGAAGAGTAAAACATGGTGTGAGCAAACCCCATACTTAGAATTAGGTGGTTATACCTTGAAACTTGGGTTAGATCACCAATTAAGTGAAAACCCAGCTTGTGTAGAATAAACAGGACCTTAACTTATGGTGAGGAGTATAAATACTCCCTTTTGTCTCATTACCCTACATTTTGGCTGAGATTGAGAGAGAGAGAGAGAGAGAGAGAGAGAGAGGGAGAGAAAGGAGAGGAAACCTAGAGCTTGAGGAGGAGAGTTTCACATCAAGACAAGGCAAGGGAGCAGCTCGTAGCATCGGCAATCGAAGAGGAACGCGTCACCGGAAGATGAAGCACACGGCTATGATAATTCAGGTGAGTAATCTCTCAATTTCTTGGGTATTTGGGCAAAAACTCAAATACCAGTTCCTATAGAACTACTCTTCATGTTATATATGCTAATGGTTAGTGATAATCATGCATTATTGTAGCATAATCATAGAAATCTGAGTCTTTAGTTAAAAATCCTAAATTAGGGTTCATAAGGTTAACCTAGCATTATTATACATTAAATTCTTGTATGGATAGTTTATAATGCCCATTAATTGGTTAAAATGTTCTTAGGATTGTTTTTGAACTTAGTAGGTTTTGGTTTGAGTTAGAGTTGCATTGGAGAAATTCAGAGAAAACAGAAAACCTAGAATCGCGCTTGTCGGCAAGTTGTCGGTCCACCGATGAACCCACTGATAGGGCCAACCTATTAGTAAGAGTCCGTCGACGGATGGTGGGTCCACCGACCAACCCACCGATGGAGTTGTGGTCATCGGCGGACCCCATCAATCTACTGACGAAGCCACCAACGAGACCGTCTGTGGGTAGTCGGTCCACCGACCAACCCACCGATAGGAACCCTACCTGGGATTAATTGGAGGTCATTGGCGGGTGTTGGTCCACCAACGAACCCACCAACAGAAGCCAGCCTTGTAACTTCGTGGCTGTCGGTGGATCCCATCGATCCACCAACGGACTCCACTGAGGAGACTGTCAATAAGTGTCAATCCACCAACCAGACCCACCGACCGAGACCATGTTGTGGCCTTCGGTGAACCCCATCGCTCCACCGACGAGTTCACCGAGGACCACTGATCTTAATTGACTTGTGGGGGTTGGTCCACCAACGAACCCAATGACTGGGGCCTGTTTGAGGATTTTTAGAGGAGTACTTGGGGGATCTAAAGTGTACTACTTCCACTAATGCATCCACCAAAGAATGATGAGTTTTGTGAGTATTTGGGAGACCGGGAAGGACCAGTCTACCAACTGGGTTGCCAGACTAGACCTACTATGAGACTCAGACCTTGTGCCTCGTGTAAGGAGACCTAAGAATGTGCATTGGATTGGTTAAGGGTTGGATGTGTGCGGCTACAACTTGTATGCCACCACTATACTTATTGTGATTGGACTAGGGTTGATACTGAACCCTGGTGACAGTATAGATTCACTAAGACTAGAGTGAGACCTGTTGTGAGGTTTGGGATTGATAGAGACCTACCCAGACCTACATATTAGACTAGAGAACTTTATACACTTCAGTACCCTGATAATGTTATAGTATCAATTGACATATTGCGTAGACTTAACCCTATGCTATGAGGAATAGTATGGTATAAGACCACGTACGAGCATGATTACCCTTCCTTGACTTTTTATTCACAGGCATGAGATATGTGTTGTGTTTGATGTTTATGCTTAATGATGAGCATAAGACATAGTGTTGTGGAGTAAAGGCTGATAATGTAAGTCCTTAAAACACTTGGTTATATCTGTTCATTTCATTTTATGTATAAGCATGAGATAAGTATTATGTTGCTTGTGGACTAGTATGAGCGTGATACACAGGTATGATGACTCGTGAATGCCTCTAAGTATGTTGGACATGGAGATGCAAATCTATGATGTATGATGATTTGAATGGTTGTGCCTATGTTCGACATCCAGGATACTTATGATGGTATTCAATCGAATTATCCACGTGTATGGGTGCGTGGATAGTTTCTGTTGATGATCATCATTTGATTCCTAGTTAATGATGTTGTTTGCATACTACATTAGTTAATCTAATTGAATCATAATGCTAAAACCTTGCATTTGACTTCATGGTCGGGATGACTAGCTTTGACTCAACTCTAAAGTGAGTAGGGAAGCTGCCTCAAGAGGCAAAGTGAGGGTGAGGACAGAGATGTCCAATAGGCCTAGAGATAAATCGAGGGTCAGAGATGCCCAATAGGCCCAGCAAAAGAGTCAGGACCAAAGATGTCCAATAGGCCCAGATGTTTATTTATTTATTAATAAACGGTTGGATGTTATGAACTATTGTGCCACGGGGAAGATCTTGGTGAGCCCCGGAATTCGTTCCCACGATAAAAAATAGAGGTGGGGCATGACTCCCTATGGGTTGTGACTCCCTAAAACTGTGTTGTACACACAGAATCGCCGAGGCATCATTAGCCTGAAAGGGGCCATGTTTCCTGGAGTGAGTTGTTTGGGGTTGCAGTCCGGATCAAGAGTGATCATCCAGTGATCATAACGAAAATAATAGCATGCATATCATGTGGTTGCGATTGTATTGTGAATTGTGAAAAGGGAGACTTGACTCTCTTGAGAGTGAGCATGGAGCGTACTGCATCATATTAGTATGTAGTTGTGAGCGGATTATCATGCTTGATACCAAATCCCAGTGTGTATGGATGAGAGAACTGCATAATGTGCTGACTGAAGTGTTATGTTTGATTAAATTTTTGGTTAGCAATATTTAAGGATGTAATCAGTAAACGTTAATGTAGAACTTAGATAACTATAAAATGATGACAGTAGAGTTAAGTATATTCAACAGGTAGAATCATATAATATGAGATATGAATTGATTAATTACAGGCAATCACACATAATAAAATTATGAACTTAATTGCATAAATACATGTAATGAAATATCATCATAATCATAAGCTGATTCACAATAGTTAAGAACATAATAACATAGAGGTCAAGAACTATTATGTATTATCATAATTCACCTATATGGTATTCCAAATTTATTGCTGGTTTGTGTTTCTGAGTAAATACCCGGCTATTGTTCGATTACTTGCGGCTTTATAGCTTACCCTCGTTGATATATATATTTTTAGGTTGCTGCTTACTCTGATTATTAGCTGGTGGGCTTGGGTGGAAGCTTCAGCTTGTAATTGGTTAGTAATGATCCTGGTAAAACATATCTAGTATATACATATTATTTTGATTTGTCTCTTGATTATTCATTTGTTTGCCACCTCCTGTGGAGGGGGTGAGAGTTGCGTTGCTAGATTCTAGCAGGTGATCCCTTAGGGGTATACCCTAGAATTGGGTCATGAGAACTTTGTCCCACCATGCCTTAAAAACTGTACACATGGTCCCACCATGTTACAAGCCACAATCCACATGGTCCCACCATGTCACAACACACAACATCACTTCATGCAACACACTCAAACAGTCACCTTAATTTAATGCTCACAAACATTCACTTCAAGCATGATATGTAAATGAATGATGATATATGATATGATGCAAGTGTGCACATGAATGCAGATGATAATGCATATGCAGGAGTAATTAGGCCTAGCCTAACCACATGCTCATTTAGAATCAATCCATTCTTTAAGGGACTTGCACTCACCGTAGAATGCACTATTCCATTCTTTAAGGGACTTTCACCTCACGGAAGAATGCACCAGTACCTTGTTCTTTAAGGGACTTTCACCTCACGGGAGAACACACCAGTAAACCTTGTTTTTTAAAGGAACGGGAGAACACAGCAGTAAACCTTGTTCTTGAAGGGACTTTCACCACACGGAAGAACACACCAGTACACAATACCATTCCTTAAGGGACTTTCACGCATGGTGGAAATACACCATTAAAAAAAACATAGTCATTCCCATTGACTACCAATGGATGCTCCCAGTACCAGTCTCAACCATATAATCAATACCTAGTCAATCCCATTGACTACAGTGGATACTCTCAGCACCACTCACAAAGCATACAATGGATGCTCCCAGAATCACTCACAACATAATTCAAACATCACAATCATTCATACACAGATAGTGGATACTCCCAGTAGCCCTCATACATCATACAAATCTTCATTAGAACAAGGCATAAGCCTGAACAGTGAATGCTACAAGCACCACTCAAACCAGTCATAAACCAAACACATAGTCAATCCCAATGACTTCCAGTGGATACTCTCAACACCACACACATCATAGTCAGTCGTACTGACAACCAGCGGATACTACCAGTACCACTCACATCATATAAACACAATCAATCAGTTTGCAATGAATCTAACCTTACATTCATGTTCCAATCATCTATTGGGATTTCCTCATAAATTTTGAAGTCTTTTGTGCTTCGATAGATGCTCGATATGTACCAAATGATCTACCGAGGAGTGCGGTTGATGCCTCGATATGTACCGAGCTTCGTTCGATCATCCAGAGAGTTAAATAATTCTCGGTAGATATATTGGTATGTACTGAATGATCTACCGAGAAGTTCGGTTGATGTCTCGGTATGTACCGAGCTTCTGTTGATCGTCCCGCAACTTTCACTCGTTCGATAGATGTCTTGGTATGTACCGAATGACCTAGCGAGTGGTTAGGTCGATGTCTCGGTATGTACCGAGTGACCTACCGAACGTACAATTCAGCCCAGAATTGGGTTTTCTCCTAGGGTTTCGTGTACATCATCATAAAAATACATTTTTATACTTCTAATTACTCAATAACATTACATATCCTCATTGTAGTGACCCTAAACCAAAAGGATCTAATTGTAATCTAATTATGGAATTGGGGGTCAAAACATAATTAATGAAATAATTGGGGGAGTGTATTATAATTTCTTAAAACTTAATTTGGGTTGGACTTTATATTGGACGAAAGGAACATTACTTTGGTTAATAGGTTGGATTATAGTGAAGTGGGCTTAATTAAGTAATCGTCTTAATAACTTATTCTAATGGGCTTAAATAGTGGGCTTAAATTATATACGATTAATTTAACAAGTGAGAAACGAGTGGATAAGTTCTTGAAGGATTCTAAGAGAGAAAGAGTAACTAATTAGAATTAAACTAGAAGGATAATTACAATAGAAGTTCCTAATTAGATTTGGATTAAAACAACGTAATTAGGATTAGTTTGAATTAGAATGGAAGATGTCTAATTGGTTGAATAAGGATTAGATTTGGATTGAGATAAAAAAGTAAGATTAGTTAGAACTAAGATAAAAGGTTTCCTACTGGATGAAGATATAAAGAGATCGGTTAGAAGGAAGGAAGATGAAGGATATTTAAAGAGAGTCTAGGAGGGGAGGTCCACAACCGAGAGAGAGAGAGAGAGAGAGAGAGAGTGAGGCATTGGTGGCTGGATCTGATATTGAGGAAGAAGAAGAAGTGAAAGGAAGGAACACGCTAGGAGCAAAGAGCATAATCCGGAAAGTTGTGGTTCTGTATAATCCTTATGAAATTTCAGATGTCATAATATGATAAGTAATGCATAAAATGATTAAAATACTTCCTGGGTATGATTAGCATGTCTATTGAATGATTTTACAATGCTAATCTAAGTGTATAGATAAGATTGAGGTATTGGGGTAGATTTGAGTTTATGTTAATATTAAATTATTATTGAACACTTGAAGCATAAAAAGATACTTATATGAATGTGGGCACGAAACCCTAGAAGAAAAATTGATTTATGGGTTGAATTGTGCGTTCGGTAGGTCCTCGGTACATACCTAAACATCCACCGAACCCCTCGGTACATACCGAGACATCTACCGAAGAAAGTGAAACTTGTTTGACCATCGACCGAACCTCGGTACATACCGAGACATCCACCAAACCACTTGGTAGGTCACTCGGTACATACCGAGACATCTACCAAAGACCAAAAGACCTCACTTTTTAGGGGGGAAAACCCAAATAATGATCTGAACATGAATATAAGGTTTGTATCATTGTAAAATGGATAAATATGGACGATATAATTGAATGGAATGCCATGATTCAATTGTTGATTATGTTGCGTATTGGAAGGGACTCTTGTGATGACTTCCTAAGGATTGTTTGGGTGTATGGGGCCCGGACAGCTTCCGAATGGTGTTATCATCGGAGATCCTACAGATTGATGTGAATGAATCTTTTGATGGTTTCTGGCATATTATTCGGGTGAATGGGCTCCAGGATAGCTTCCGATGGATTCTATCACCAGAATTCCTATTGTTTGGGATACCTCTGTTTGAGATGGAATATGTTGTTGTGGATAATCGTCTTGTATAATAGTCCTCCCTGAGATCATTCTCGAAATGTACGTAGGTAAATGTCCTCTTTGTAGGCCTCCCTGGGTGTTAATCCCTAAATGTACAGAAATAGCTTCAGGAATTGAGCCTGGTAGGATGCGAACCCTACAAAACCACGTTGTACACGTGGGATGATTGAATGTGGAGACATATTGACCAAACGGTCATGGACCGGGGTGTTGGTGGAGATTGTGACCGGTTGATCACCGGATAGTGGAGTGCTTTCGTATAATTGATTGGCATGATGGAATGAATGCATATTATGTTACTATTATTATTATTGTTTATATGCCATGATGATAATATATGCATGTTTTGGACTGATGTGATTCCTTGAGGATGGCAACAGAATTTACTTATTACTGGGCATTTCAGGCTCATGCAACCTATTATTGTTGCAGGTTAAGATGTTAAGATGATTACGTGGACATGATACTGTTAAAGTTACTTTAATTTCTATTTTTGAATTCCTACTTCAGATCTTATGTAATAGGCTAGTTGAATAGATTCGTTTGGTTGTTAGGCTCTTCTGAAGCCATTTGAATTGTTTGTTCTGTACTTTGATTGATTTAATAAAAACATGATTAGATTTTATTTATGAATTATTGTTGTGAGCCGCGTTCCATTGTTGGGAACTCGAAGGTCGCACCTCGTGATCCGTGCCACCCACCTCGAGATTCGGGCACTGGGATCCGGGGCGTGACAATCATGAACACGAATCAAACTAAAGACATTGGGATCCGATCAACATACCTAGTTAAAGATGAATGAATCAATCATTCAAGATGTAAATCATACCAGAAATCATACTAATTACTGATTTATCATTCATCCAATCATACATCAAATGTGTCAAAATCATCAGATATTAGTATTATAAACAAACATCCAATAGTTATCATGGGATTAAACATGTGAGATTCAAACCATACGATCATGCAAAGAACCCTAACACATTATCTATAGCATTATTGGAAGACTATAAAAATAACTACTATAAATTCAGTGGAGAATCCCCACCTCTCTTAGCTTTGATTCTCTGCATTGAAGATGGTGGAAATATTTCTTCCTTGTTTCCTTCTTCTTCTTCTTTTCTCTTCTTGCCTTAACCCAGATTTTCTCCCTTATCTTCTTTTGGTCGTGTGAGACAAAACCAGCAATCTTCCTTCTCCACTATGGAAGGAACGTAGGTTAGTGGGGAAAGTTTCTTATCCATTTCCTTAAGTCAAAACACCATGTAAAATTACCTTATTGTCCTCTCTTCATATCCAATGGGATATTCGACCAGCCCAATGCAATCTAATGTTGAGGTGTAGGGTCCAAGCCCATTACACCTAATTCGTAAAAATAACACAATTAATCACCAAATTTACATATTTACATAAAGGTCCATTCCAGCCCCCCTTTAATATCAATTAAATCCTAAGGTTTTTAAATAGGATAACTACCATTTAATCATTAAATTAAATGGTAGGGTCAAAGTCACTACAACATCCTTCCCTCGTTTTGGAAATTTTGTCCCCGAAATTAATCTGTCTAGTTTTCTAGAATATCCAATCCTAGGATTTATTAAGCTTTAATTATGTAATCCTCAATTCCAACATACATTAGATTATACATCATGCCCATACTAAGTTCACTTAGGTTCATGCAATTTGAAATATATATTCAATACATGCAATGGAAAACGCATATTCAGTTCACTACAGTGTGTGATTTTTGCACCTTTGATATCGGCCTTTACTCCCTTATCCTCTGTTCCTCCCGTTTTCTGAAACCTTTTCATTGTTCACACTTTGCTCACCCTTTTGCCTCAATGGCCATCGATAATTCCTTTGGAGATGTTTCAACTTCCCATAGTTGAAACACTAGCGGGTCTCTAACCTCTTGTGCTTCCTTTCAACCATCCCTCTCTCCATCCAAATCACTAGGCTGATTAATCTTTCCTTTTCCCAGTCTTAGTTTGTTCTTCTGCCCATCTAGTTGTTTCAGTACCTCTGAATATGTCCCATCCTCCCACAGTTAAAGCACATTGGCAGCGGACGTGGTTGTGATTGAGGTGGCGCCACAATAAGAGCCACCGAATTAACTGGAATTGACATCTCTACTACTTACTGTCTTTTCTCATAACCCTGTCCCCTATCTATCTTCAACAAGTGAGGACAAAATCGTCTGATATGTCCCACCCCTTGGAACACATAGGTCCCTCTAAATCCCAACATTTCCTTTCCAAGTGCTCCATCCTATCACGCTCTGTTGGTCCAATCTTCTTACCCTTGCCCATAGCACCCAGCATATGAATCCCTCTCCTAGTGTGTTATGCTTCCCTTCTTGTTCCCCTTCTAGTAGTTCCTTCAACTCTCCTAGAATCCTATGTTGACCTGTGATTAGGGGATTTGCCCCTTCCTTCCTAGGTGAGTCCTCTCTGACTATCGTTTCTAACCCTCAGCCATCTACAATTCAATAAAACAATCTAAGTACACATTCTGGAGTATTTACACAAAAATTATTTACAATACTCTACATAAGTAACCATGCAATCACATTATCATATTACAATCACAGCACACACCATGCATTAGCGTCCACGGGAAACCTAATGTTCCTGTCTATGTTCTTCTCATCCAAACCATCTAAGAATATCTATTCTTATGTTAATCATAAGAGGCAATCCAGGCGCTCACATGATCATGCTATATACACCACAGACAATATAAGTAACATCCAAGTTTAAGTTTTATGCAGTATCCATGTTATGGTCCAATAGAAAAATTCAGATTTTTAACCATTCTTGGTCCTAATCCATCCTACTACAACATCGTCCAATATGGTGTTTTATTGTAACGGCCCAAACCAGAAATTCCCAATTCTGAGATTTTCAGGTTCAAATCGTCACTCTCACCCCATATCTCTATGGGAGTAGAAAACGGTAACCAAAACGTAAGCGAAAGAATTTACTATTCTAGTAAGATATAAGTAACTGAAATAAAAGAACTAATCTATTACAATATTAACAAGGGAAAGTCTAACTCTAATACAATTCTATAATTGTTACGGTAGATCTATATCCCAAACCCAGGCTCTCTCTGCGTGACCAAACTCCAAGACTTGAAAAGTATAAATCAACATACATAAACTGGAAAGCCAGGATGAGTAACCTCTCAATACAAGGTGCTTACTCATACCCCAAAATTATGAGAAAAACAAATAATACTTATACGATATGATAATATCTGTGATGTGATCAATATGCATTTGTGCATAAAGTGATAAAGTGTAAATCAACAGATATCACACAAAGTGCATTTCTCTCCCAACCTCACAAGGTGTTTATTCCAGGGTCGACATCATAATTACCAGGAAGCCTAAAACTATATGGAAATTGGGCCAAGTTTTTCATACATGAGGTACTCATACTAATATCAACAAAGTATGTGTCACGACCAAACTTAAGGAAATTCTCTTAAGAACCCTTATGTTCGAATCGCGACTCTCACCCCAATCGGAATTGAGAGTGGTAAACAATATCGAACCATAATTAACAAAAACTTATTAAACTTAAAAGGAATCTAATTTAAATAAAAATATCCAAAAGAATAACCTACTTATTAAATCCATAACAAATAATAAATCTGGCAACGAAAAAAAAAATAATAAAATCCTATTCCAAGTAAAATCCAAATCCCTATTCCTATACCTAATATCTAAACTATGAAATAAAGCAATAAATCCGAAAGAAAAACTTCACGTAGAAATCCCTCCAAGCCTTGACTAAGTCCAGCATGTTCACAATATAGTATTTCATCATGCTCTCCATAATCATTATTTTCCTCATCCAAGTTACCTAAAATGGTTTTCATAAGACGTCAGCTACACTTAGCCCAGTAAGTAAAATCAATTAAGTAACAATCTCA
>JAUPMG010293874.1:0-17325 GCA_031762675.1 Pachysandra terminalis | reverse complement strand
CATCAAAATACAAAACTCATTCCTAAATTCTAGAATCAAATTCAAATCTGATTCTAAAGTCATGTGTATTTTTTAAAACTCATTCTGAAAAACTCATTCCAAAACTTGCAACCAAGCATCCATTTGTTCATGAGAACCCATTCCAAAACTTAAAATGAGTTTCAAGCCTTGAAATGAGTTCCAAAAATAGGAGCCAAACGACACCTAAGAAACTTTAATTAGCTAGGCAATGACTTCCTCCAAAGTGTCAAATTTCATATGGATTAACCCACTATCCTAACCTTAGAGGATCTAGATCCTTAATTAAGGATTCTAACCTAGGAGGATCCGAATCTTTTGGACACTTGTGTCAATATGTTTTTCAAAAATAAATTAAGAAAAAGCAGCAATTACACATACATTTTAGTATAATTTAAAATATTTTTTTTAGAAGAGTAATAAAATAAAATCCTTCCTACCCCAAATATCTCAATATATAACACTTGTTTTGATCCACAAATAAATGCATGTAATATTTTTTTACCATATCGTTATCTATACAAATAATTAATTCAATTGGACTACAAGGAGCAATCAACATTATATCAAGTACAAGACTGCAAGGAGCAATCAACATTGTTGATATAAGACTGAGGCTGCGTTTGGCCGGCTTGTGCTCATGAATAAGCACAATAGTGTAAAGGATCGTCCGATTTCGAGTTGGATCGTCCAATTCCGATCTGAATTGTCTGATCTAGATCGGGATCGGTCACGGATGAGCCGCGATTCCTAGTCGATCCCAAAAAATTATAAAACGCATTGACTCGACCGAGTTCGTGACGGATCGGCAGATCCGTCACGGAATCAGCGAGTCAGACCAGACGATCCAAGCTGAATCGTCCGGTCCAAGTCTTTAAAAGAATAAAAAAAAACACCCTGTCCTGTTGAGAAGTTTCCAGGGAAAGGGAGAGAGAAATCTTTCTGCTTCTCCTTCACGCGTCGCTTCCGATTGCCCCTCCAACCTCATCACCACCAACTTCAACTCTTCAACAGCCTCTAAAGAAGAAGAAGAAGAGCCATTGAGGTCATGTTGAAGCAGAAGACAAGAGCTCGAAATTTTTATGGAGAGATCATTGGTACCAAGTTAACCTAATCGAAGACCTAGATCCTCATCTTCCAACTCCATTTCAGCTTCTCGGCTAAGGCGCTGAGATATTGTTCTCTTTCTTTAGTACCAAATATGCGATCGAATTGTTTTTTCATCTCTTTTCTCATAAAGGGTATCTTCAAGACTTCAACCTTTTTTTTTTTTTTTTTAATTTGATAAGAAGGTTCCTTCAACTTCAAGAAACTGAAATAGGGGAAATATCAGCATTTTCACTTTGTTTTTCATCTCATATGATTTTTTATTTTTTTCTTTGAATTTTTAGATTTTTTTTAATATCGAACCATGTTTTGGATCGGCCGATCCAACTCGGTATCGGATCGGGACGATACCCGATCCAATACCGAGTTTAAACACTATGATAAGCATTCGTTAGATAAGTTGCTCAATGGGAGCACTTATCCACAACAACAATAAACTGTTTATTTGAAGAAAATAGCGTTTGGTAAATACATTTATTTAAGTGTTTATGAATGTGTAGGAGTAAAATAGGTACTATAAAAATATTATTAAAGTTTAGAAATAACATTTATTTAAGTGCTTATGAAAGTTTAGGGATAAAATAAGTATTTTAAAAATATTTATAAAGTTGTAAAATAGCTTAATGCATAAGAGCTTGGGAGAAGCTGCTCTCAACAGCTTCTCTTTATGGGTAGCCTTCCTCTAGTACTTATGGGTGAGCACTTACCCCATAAGCGCTACTAAACACATATTTAATTTTAAAAAATGCTTACATAAGCTATAAGCTGTAATAAGTGCTTATAGAAGCCTAGCCAAACAGCATAAGTGACAAAAATAAAGAAGAATAAGAAAATGATGATGAAAGGAATAAAGGAAAAGAATGAGCTTTTTGAAATGTGGGATGATTATTCATAATTATACTCCTCAAATGGCTATCAAAATCATTTATGTCTCAAAGGTCATATTCCAACTAAATATTTTCAAATAAGATAATAACATACGCTCATGTCATGTTTTATTTAATCATATTATAATAAGATTTCTTAATACCAGTCTTAGATAAGCATAGCATCTTTATCATTAATCGAATCTGAAGCTTTATGTTTTTTTTTTCTTTCTTTCTTGGGTAAAGATTAAAGCCTTGTGGCGAGAAGAGTATATTTAGTATGCTAAGCAAGTTAAACGAGAGGATACCCTAGGGGCCGAGTCTGGGCAGGCTTGAGTCAGGGGTTTCACATTAACATAATACTGTTATGTATGTCCAAGCTCAACCCTGCATGACCTTTGGGCTCGAACAAGTTAAACGAGAGGATACCCTAGGGGCCGAGTCTGGGCAGGCTTGAGTCAGGGGTTTCACATTAACATAATACTGTTATGTATGTCCAAGCTCAACCCTGCATGACCTTTGGGCTCGAAAGTATAGTCTCGTCTTAAGGAGAGTATTTCGCCTGGAGCAAAATGTGAGGAATATTGGCTGGAGCGTGCACGTATGTACGTCACACATCCATTTATTATTCACATCATCACTAAAGAATAAAATTAGTTGGATATTTAGCGTACATACACACGTGCTCCAACTGATATTCCAGCATTTTTGCTCCAGACGAAATGCTCTCCGCCTTAAGTACCCATTCTTTTCACATTTAAAACTAAAAATTAGTGGTTTTGAACAATGTTTTAAAACCTAGCTCAGGTGCTAATTCGGTATATATATATATAAATAAATATACAAACATGTACCAGTAGCCCAACACTGTTCATAAAATTTAGATTGAAAATCTAAAAACTTTATGATGTGATGACCCAACCGAGTAGGGGTTGGGTTCTTAATATTGTCCTAAACTTGATCGGGTCATTAGTTTAACCGGTTTAACTAATGGGTCTTGTCGGATTTTGAAACATATTGGATTAAAAGCCACCTGGCTCAATTATAGCACTGTGTATCGGTTGAACCGGTTGGGCTGAGCCGTGTTTTAAAATACTAGTTTTGAAAGATATTTTAAAATTTTATATAATAATATATTAAAGCACTACTTTGAAGACACGTCACACGTGATGGCCTCTTTTTTTCCCAAAGTTTTCGTTATTTTTTCTTCTTTTTTTTCTCTCACATCTATGTAGTTGTGGCAATTCCATCAGCTATGGAACCAATAATCAATGGAGCACCAATTCCCTATACGCACTTCTCTCAATATTCATCTCTATTATTTACAAGTTTATATTTTAATATTCTCTCTTTTCCCAAGTATCTCCTAAATTCTCTCTACAAATTTATCACTAAGATTAACTGTTTTTAATTAATTTTATCACAAATAAAATATCTTAATCTCTTACTAATAAAGTCTTTCTTTCTTACACGTCTCTCTCCTACAAGCTTCTTTTATTAACTTTGTTTATAAAATCTCTCTCCTATTTCTATTTTTTTTAAATTTGTGAACCTAAATTAGTGTCTTAATCCATTTACCCATCCACACACATCTCTTGCTAATACATTTATAAAAGAGTTAAATTTTGACAAATATAGTATTATATATGTAAATTATGTGTATTTTTCCTTTCATGGTAAAAAATTATATACTGTTGAAAGAGTAATTCTTGAGCCAATCCATGTATTCTATAATCAATAATGACTGGCATGGTGGGTCTAGTCTCTGTTGTGATAGACACCACCTAAAACATGGTGCTTAAATTCGGTATGAGATCGGAAATTACTTTGATCCGATATTGAGTTAATTGGATTGACAATCCAACTCGAGATTAGCTTAGGATTACAACTCATCACCGATCCTTTACTGTGTATTGGAAAACAATATTCTTATCTGATATGGACTTCATTCCTGCAACCAAATTTAGAGTATATCGAGACAGGAGGGGCTCACGAGGAGCTTGATTAGACTCAATCGGGACCCAAATGGGTCAAAGAAGCACTTGCACTGCATTATTCTTTTTCCTGTGATAAAAGCAATGGCTAATTGACAAACAATCCATCCACATAAACGACATACGCAAAAGAGTAGAAAGGATGAGAGATAAGAGGGGGGACAAATTGGAAGGAAGTTGACTTTATATCAAGAAAATTTAGAAGGAATTATACTCACTTGACTTGCTTAGAGCTCATTATAGACAGTTTAGTGTACTAACTAAAGAAAATATTTAGAGACATTTATTTTTTTTTTTGGTATATTTGCGCTAATGGTCATTCCACTAGGGATGTACAAACGGGTCGCACGGCACGGCCCATCACGATAAGGTTTCGGGTCGTGTCGTGCCATGCCCCAGCAATCGGGACCAGGCCCAGCACGGCACAAGGCACACAAGCCTAATGGCTTGATCCGTGATGTGTCGGGCCTTATGGGCCGTTCTATGCCAGGCACAAAGCATGACCCAAACACCTTAAAGGTGCTAGTCATGCTGGGCAGCACGACCCAAACAGTGTTTGGCAAACACCTTAATATATATATAATATTATATATATATATATATATAAAGTGAATTGCTAAGTTATATAAATCTACTTACATTAAATTGGATAATAAAAATTAAAAACAAATATAATATTCACTTTATTAATTATTTTAAATCTTGAAAAATTACAAATTGTATGAAATAAGAAATTGCATCACTATATCATGAGCACATCTCAACTACATTGGCACCCACGCATGTATCTATCATTTGCAGTAAATAAATAATCTCAGATGACAAAAAAAATACAAGGAGTTACATAAAAAAATTGCTTATCATATATCTAAATCAATTAAGTTCTCCTCAAGTTCTTGTTCAACTAACCGTTTTATGATTGTTATTGGGGTTGTTTTGGTCATTTTATAGAAAACAATTAATTTCCAGCCAAAACTAGCCGTTTTTTACCAAAAACGGCTCCTTTTGGCCAAAAAATGGCAGACTAGGCCGAAATGGGTCGCACGCGTGCCTGAGCCGTGCCTAAGCGGGCTCGTGCCTCGTGCCGGGTCATGCACGTGCTGGGCTCGAATTCGTGTCGGGCCTGTGCTTCAGCGCGGGCTGTGCCTTTGCTAGAAACCCAGGCCCAGCACAACACGACCACAGGCTCGTGCAGTGTCGGGCCAAGGCACGTGCGGGCCATGCTGGGCTTACTCTCTTATAAGGGAGAGATGTGGGATTGAACCCCAAGCTTTTTTGAAAACCATCCTTTTTTTTTTTTTGTTTGGTATATTTGCGCTGATGGTCATTCGGCCACTCTCTTG
The DNA here is from genome assembly GCA_031762675.1 of Pachysandra terminalis. NCBI lineage: Eukaryota > Viridiplantae > Streptophyta > Magnoliopsida > Buxales > Buxaceae > Pachysandra > Pachysandra terminalis. Next base: position 11,997 of record JAUPMG010293874.1, on the reverse strand, counting down.
TAGGGGAGAGATGCGGGATCGAACCCCAGACCTTTTTTAAAACCATCCTTCTTTTGAGAGAATGTTCTACCAACGTCCTAATGACGAGAGGACACGACTTGTCAAATACTTATATATATATATATATATATACACACTAGTGGACGCCATATATATATATATATACACTAGTGGACGCCCTGTGCAATGCCTATATATATATACACACTAGTGGACGCCCTGTGCAATGCACGGGTCTTAAAGAAAAAGCATACTAAATATAATAAAATCGTATCTTAATTTTACCTTTAAACTTCAATGATTCGATTTGAATCTTGTTCTAATTTGTTTACTAATTAAACTTGTGAAAACTCGATCGAACCGTGTAAGTCAATAAAAACTGTGAGAGTCTATAAGAATTAGATGAAAACTGAATTGAAATGGTTCTCTATTTCTCCTTTTGACATGGTTCTTTATTTCTCCTTTCATTAATTAATTATGTTTGTAATGTCTCCTGATTTTTCATTTGAACATTAATACTTGACGTTTGAGTTCATATAGATCATGACTAAATTCCGTAACTACCATACCCAAATGTATCATATGGGAGATAAGTCAACAAAATAAAGCAGAGTTTGGCATGAAACACAGATTCTTTCTTAGACCATAGAAATTTTGACTCAATGGACGGTTTAGATCATCCAATGGAGAGATAAAATCAAAGATTCTCAACCTTCTTGTACCCTTTACACCCCTACTGTATTCATACAATAAAATCATATTAGCTTTCGCATATTCCATCCATGACTTGCCATATTACAATTCAAGAATAGTTAGTCATATAGGATTATAAGAGAATGCGATTAAAGCAAATTGCAAATATCCCATTGCGTCAGTATGACCACAAAGAGCAAAACATTTTTCAACTTTACACATGAAAAGCAAGGCTTAAGCTTCAATTGTCTTGAGAATAATAACAAACTCATTCTCCCTTTTATAACTAAAAAAGAAGAAAATGGTAGAAAATAAACAGAAACACACACAAACAAAAATTTTTTTTGCTGGTTTGGTATAACTTACAGTGACTCAGTGAGAGACAGGATTCAAGTTATAATGCCTGTTTTGATAGCAAGTAAGTGCCATGAAAGTATAACATGTTTACCGAAGGCGGGTTCAGGCGCTTCGACAATTCTCCAATTGGTTTCAAGATGAAAAAAAAAATGGAAATTCAAAGTGGAGCCATGGATTCCTATTAGAAAAAATACTTTTAGTAAAAGAAAATGAAGAAACTATGAGGGAGCATTGGTTTTCTTATGCTCTAATTAAAAAAATTAAGGAGTAGTCAGACTCTAAATAGTAATTTAGAGAAAACTATGTTTATTGGAAATAGAACACAATTTGCCTTGCAGTGAGTAGTAAGCAAGAAAACTGAAGGCCCATTACAATGGTTTGCCAAGACCACTGTAAATGAATCAATACAAGTACAATCAACTCATTAGAATTCTTTCTATTTATATTAATGGATAAATCAAAAACTTTTATGGGTTTTGTTTCTAACTCTTTTCTGTGGTTGAAGACAGATGATATTACAGGATGCAACCCTTTAAACTGTTGCATGGACACGATGACTGCCGCTCCAGCCGTGAATCCGATAAGAGTCGCCTTAGATAGAAAATCAATAAGGAAGCCTAACCTGCATAGAATTCAATCTAAAGCAATAAGAACAAAAGAGAGCAAAATATAAAATAATCTCTACTGTTTTCCTCAAGAATTGTTGCATGTCTCTCGTGGCCGTTGATTACTTGTTAGAATATGAAGGATCAACGGCATCTAAGTCCGGAGCTGTGCATGCTCTGTATTTTAACGTAATCAGCGTGAATGACAAACTTCAGGTCCGGCATCTGGAATGGCAGCAACTGCGGTGATGGTGGGATTGGAATTAAGGGTGACTGACCACCACTGTTCAGGTTCTCATCTCCATTCTAGAAGTTGCTTATCTTGGTCGGTAATGATGGCCGTCCGGAAGTGGTTGGTTTTCGTCGCCGGGCAGAATCTGATAAACGTGGCAGTAGTGTAGGTGACGTTTCCCTTGGTTTTTCCTTAGGAGGCGACCTTTCGCTGCTGATCTCTCACATCGGCACTTGCCTTAGATCTGGAGATCTGGGTATGAGCTACTGCTCCTCCTCAACTCACCAACTATGGTCGTCGAATGAATGAAATAAAAAATTTAGGTTTCTTAGGAAACCTATTAATTAGGTAAGTTGATTCCTTAGAAAACATATTAATTAGGTAAATTGATAAGGGATTGGAGAGAGATATTAGGAATTCGGTAAGTTGATTCTTTAGGAAACATATTAATTAGGTAAATTGATTAGGGATGGGAGAGAGACATTAGGAATGGGAGAAGTAGAGAAACGTAGGGTTTTGGAAAAGAAGTTGTTGTGGGACCTACAATTTTTAAGAATTTTTCATTTTAAAAAATTAAACTTTATATATGATTGGTTGTAGAAAATTAATTTTGAAACCTCATTGGTTAGAAAATAATTTTTTAAGCTTGAGAAGCCTCTTATCTTAAAACCGTTTTCTTATATATATTATATATATATATATTTCAAAATATTTTTAATATGATTTTTATCATATTGACATATTTGAACGGAAAATAATTCTATGCCAGGACGGGATATTTGGTATGTACCTCACTCACACTATCATGGAAGAACATGTCAATGACATGTAGAGGTGATTCTTAAAGCCGCAAATTTCGTGTTGGGTACATATCAAATACCCCGTCCAATCATAAATTTATATTTTCTTTTGAGAATTTGAGGGTCTCGTATCGTCTAGCACAAGATGAGTGCAATAGAAACTACAACACGAGTTTATGCACATCATGTATTCACTGGCGTGTGCGAATGCACACCATCCGTCCCGACAACATTAGACTTAAAATTGAGATAGGTGGTGTGTATCCGTGCACAAAAATGAACACATAACATGCACAAATGTACGCTACAGCATCTGCTATGGCCATCTCACCCTAAACGATGTCGGGCCGAGGTTGAGTAGATTCACTCATACAAGGCAGATTAGAAAATCATTCCTTTTAAAAAATTAGGTTGGATCTTTGTTTAAACTTAATTTATTTTATTAATCAAAACCAAACATAATTTATTTAGATTTTACAAAAATATATACATGGAAGTATATAATTTTTTTTCTTCTAGGTAACCTACTACAAAAAGTGAAGATCGTGCGTTACTGTACATTGGTTCTGCCCATGCGAAATGTTCTTCCCGCCCTTAGCACACTGAAATCTATTCCTTATTTTCTTGTAAAATTTATTTTTGCCTAGGGTATTTGTGACCTTTTTGACATCTTTTGTCATCTTGTGGTTCCTACCATCGGTTCCACCCTTGTTAAATGTCCTTCTCGCCCTTTCGCATAGTAAAATCCATTCGTTATATTTTTCTGTTCCTCAGGTTAATTTTGACCTTCTTGACATATTTTGTCATCTTCTAATTCCTACCGTAGTAATTTACTTTTTTAACAATCGTACAGTTACCTTTTTGGCTTGTTTGTCAGGGTAATTCGGATATCTACAATATGTTTTGTACCCTATCTACTACCCTATATATAAAAGAGACTTCAAACGAATTGAGTGAGGGTGTAAGGCGCACATTTCACTTCCGAAATTACCCCATTCTTTTTTTTTTTGAAATTTTGATTATATCCGATGCTTTTGTCCCTCCTCCAAATTAGTCATTTCTTCTTCCTTGAGTTTTGTCAGCTTTTTTTCCTTTCTTCTTCCCAAAATTAGCTTGTTCCTCAAGTAGCAATCCTAACAGAGATCTGCTACTCATTTTTCTCCCTAATCCTGCTACTCATTTTTCTCCCTAATCCTACACAATCTTCTTCAGAAGCAAAGTGAAAGAGGCAAGCAAGTGAGATACAACTTACAGATCGAGAGAGAAGATTTTGTTCGTGGGGAGCGATGAGAGCGAGAGCATGAAAACAGTGGATTGCTTTGCTATGCCACTATTCTCGTGGAAGAAGCTATGATTGTTTACAGGACTTGGATTCTTGATGAGCATTGCGTTACTGAATCGGTACAACCCTGTTGAGATTTTTCCGAGGAATGATTTAAAGGTTGCTTTGGTTTTGACGTGGGTTTTCACTATTCGTTGATGGGGTTTTGCCTTTTTTCCCCTCTTCAATGATGGCTATGAGCAGGTTTGGAAGAGTGAAGGACTTGCGATTGGTTAGTCACAGACGTGTGTTATCGTTATTCGTTGTTGGGGTTTTTAGATTTTTGCTTATATTTATTTCCCCCTCTTCAATGCAGGCTATCAGCATGTATGGAAGAGTGAAGGACTTGAAATTGGTTAGGTGCATTGGTGTTGTTTTCATTTTGTGTCTCACTGTTGGTGTCTCTTTTATCCATCTTTATTTATTTTGTTTTTTTTCCTCTTCTATTACTCGTCTTTTTTTGCTAGGGTTTTGAATTTGTTCCTTTCTCTCTCCATATCAATCGGTTTCATTAGTAACAACAAATATCAGTTTAACACGGTAGATCTTGGTTCCGCTTTCCATGGTGACGCTGCTAGTAATAACCAACATAAACCCTAATCTCTTTCAATCTTTCTTCTTTGGGTTTATTGGATGTGCTTACATCTCTGTCATTTTTTCTTTTCACGTCTAGCTCTTAGTGTCGAGGATCAAGCAAGTCTTCTTAATGCTCTCATGGTGAGTGAGTTTTACTACTTTCTCACATGGGGTTTCTGTTTGTTAATCAAACTATATTCCTCTGTTTGGATGCTATCGTTAGGGATTTTTAGGTTTTCGTAGAATAAGTTTCAGAATCTGGCTGGACAATACTCCGATGTTCTCGGGAGTCTCTTGCCAAATGTTTGGAAGCGCATTGAGGTTCTGAGAGAGATTTAGGTCTGTTACCCCACCGTCCCTCTGTAATTTATGCAGTGTAGATTTCTTATTTTTGTTTTTGCGGGTTCTATAAAGTTTATTTTTCTCTGCACTTCCTGTAGTTTTTTAGGTAGGTTTAAATGTTGGATGAGCTCCTAATTTGGATTGTTCGCTAGCATGCTTTATTATTTTAGATAGAAAGATATCATAAAAGATGTATTATTCTAACACGCTCTTTTGATGTTAATTGGGATGACTCACTCATTTTTTTTTTATTGTTTAGCATTAAAATACATGTTAATGTAGGTATTATTATTTACATGTATATTTTTGCAGGAAAAAAAAAGGACTTGTTGAGTATACTTTGACCAAGTATCATGAGAAGTAGAACATTCTGTAAGACAAACAATGGATTAGAATATTTGCATCTGAACAGATTAGTTTTTTATGCCCCCATCTAAACACTACAGCTTTTCCAGCAGTAAATTTCCTTTAGATTTCTAATAGTTCTTAAGGTGAGTTCACATTCCCCTTCTTAAGTTGTTAGTTCTTAGAGTGAGTTTACATTCCCTTAGATTAATTAGAAATTTTTCGCCTTAGTAGTATAATTAGTCGTATAGGTATAGACCCTTAGGTTTAATTAAAGTGATTATCCAACCTCTTTATTTGGTTGGGAAAGTTCGAACAGATTGGTCTGGCTGTGAAGGGAAGTAATTACCCTGAGTTGGTTAAAATGTTTGTTTGGAGCAATCTCGATAAAATTAGGAGGGGTCTAAGCAGCTTCTAGAACAAGTAGAAAATCAAGTGTTCAATTCTGCACAACAAATTGAAAAACATCAACATGTATTTGAAAACATTAGGGTAACTTTAGAAGAAATCAAAAAGTTAAGTCTTAGTTAGATGAGCTTAGCAAATAGTAATTATATATCTAGCCTTATAAGTGCCCTAGATTAATTAGAAATTTTTCGCTTTAGATTAATTAGATATATTAATTTCATTAGCTACCGTAGAAGGTAATTTAGGAAATCTTTTAGTAAGAAAAACTGCAATTGTAGATAAAATTAGAGAATTAAAAGAAGAAATTAGAAAGGATCAAGAATATTTTGACCTCTTATCCAGAGGATAATTATAGTATACAGAATGAGGCCCCCGGTTTTGCATTAACTGGGAGTTCTGGCTATATCCTTCTCGCTTCGGCATGCTGACGACTGGGATATAGATGTCTCTAGAAATAGTTATCAGCTAGAATAACTAGCCTTAATTAGATGCCCTAGATTAGTTAGAAATTTTCTGCCTTAATAGTATAACTAATTGAACAAGTGTCTTGTACCCTTAATTCTTGATTAAGAAAGTTCGAATAAAAGGTCTGACTATGAAGGGATTAAGACCCCCGAGTTGTTTAAAACCATTATTCAAAACAATCTCGATCTAATTAGGAGCACCAAGTTGTAATTTTGCTTCTCCATTGACCTGACCTTTATACATCAACAGAAAGTGTTTTTATATCAGGTGTCTTTCTAGATTTCTCTTCCTTTTTTCTTGTATTATATTATTTTAGCACAGCTGAGATTAGAAGACATAATTTCTTTTTCCTTTCTTAGTTTTGATTAAAAGATACGAACTTCACATTTTATTACTACTACCAGAGCACACATATGAATACATTACTCCTTTCTTTGTTTTTGGTGTGTGCTTTGTAGTGGTTCATTTATGTTGTCTTCTTTAACTTATTTACCCGTTTCTTTTAATCTTTTCCCTCTTCTTAGTTGGTTTGTTTTACTATCACTTGGATGTGTGAATATGTTCTATTGGTTGAAGTAGATTATCCTTTTTCTTCTTTTTCATAGAATTGAAAACAACACTAGAACCATCTCCTTTCTTAATTGTGATTTCAAGTTAGCCAAGTTGCTTTTTAGTTGGCCAAAGTCAAAATTCCATTAACGAAAACCTTATGCCTTTTTTTTTGTATCTCTTTATTAATATATTTACTCCTGACTTTTGCTTTTCACGATGACAAGAAAGAAACAATGCCGAGTGAAATTCTGTTAGTAGATCGGCTAATGTATGGATCACAAAGGAGAAGTTCACGTGGTGGCCCCTTGGGATATTCCCTATGATCCCAAATAACTGAGGCGCTTGTGACCTCTAAGTCGAAGCTCCTAGAAACTATGATACGCACATAAAATAGTCCAATTATCACATTGCCATATATTGGGGAATGAATTCACTACGGTGGGACATTCTTGGGTATTGGACTCAGATCTGGTGTGAATATACATTAATCGAATGCCCAACAACATGCATGTTTACACAACATATGTCTTTGCATGGATCACACTTGGTGATCACCATTTTTTATTTTTGCATGAGCATGCATTACATTCATTAATAACTGAACCAGCATTCATATTGCATTGCATTGCCTATCATATGATTATGTTTAATTACATACATTCTGTTTTAGTCTATGTGTATCATTAGAGAGTGGCTTTGACCCTATTCTAATCTAAAATATTGTTTAATTGATTACTTGTTGAGCTAAGTGTAGCTGACGTCTTATGACAATAATTTCAGGGAATTTAAATGGGGAACAAGATGAGGTTTACGTGGCTGGAATGAATGATGATTTTCAATGATTTATACTTAGAATTCTGTAATAGGTTTTATTTCACTTTTTAGATTATATATTATGTATAGGGTTAAGATCTGATTTAAACATGAGAATAGATAGTATTTTTATTTGTTTTTCCGCTCTGATTTCATTCAGTGTTTTGGATGTAATAGACTTAGTAGTTTTCTAATTAATTTCACTAAGGTTAATTTCCTTTAAAGTTTTACTTAATTGTATGGTTTGGCTCTTATATTGATTACCACTCTCGATCTCGGTTGGGGTGAGAGTCACGTTTCGAACCTAAGGGGGTTCCATTTGAATTATCTTAAGTTTGGGTCGTGACATTATGAAACTATCGTTTATGTAGATTCATGGAAGCACTCAAACAAGCAGTGCATACTGCACACCCTGTGATGTGAGACAACCCCAAGGGTGAAATGGTATTTTTGCATCTCGGGGCCCGCATCCGAGGGGCGAAAATACCATTTCACCCCTTAGGACTGTCTCACATCACATGGGATTTCCTGTTAGCTATCTAACAGGAAATCCGCAATACATGTGTGAGGAAGTGTTACTTTACTAATATAATATAATATATATTGTTTTAGAATAGTAATACACGTAAAAAGTTAAGGTTAAAATGGGAAGACAAGCAGCTCAAACTGTATCTTTTATATATAGGTATGTATATATATTTGTAGGGGTATAATCGAGAGAAGGACGCAAGCAGTTCAAACTGTCTCTTTTATATATGTTGATAGTAGCAGACGTTAATATTTTCCTTTTTGGTTCTTACTGGGCATTACTTGTGTAATCCAATGACATTTGATGTAAACCCAATTGAGGGTAGATGATACACATGCAATTTTACACTCATTCATTGGATAATGCACTTGAGTGAATCACGGTGAAATTGAGGGTGGGGCTCTAAACGAGCAGAGCTTTGTCCAGTTTGGATCAGGCTCGTAAAATATGGATAAGGCTCGGCTTGGTATAATTTTTGGGGCTTAGGCTCGGGTTATAAAAGGCACAACAGTGAAAGAGAGATGATGATGGAGAGAAGTCTCTCTACTTAAAAAGAAAAAAAAAATGAGAGGATTTTTTCGTCTTAACTACAGTCCATACTCCAACACTCCAACCAAACTCATAACATATCTCATATTTTCTTGGTGGATAATAAAATCGTACTTTTCTTTTCTTTTTTTCTAAAATCAAGGTTACAAATACATGAGCACCGCTCTGATGTTGCGATTATTGCCTAAAACCATTATAACTATACCGCATAAGCACCTCTCTGATGTGTTTAAGTATTTTTAGTTGTTGTAGATCAAACGTAGAAAATTTACGACTTACAATATCTATCTGGGACGCCTTCACTTGATCATTAACTTTAATATTTACTGGTGAAAAGTCTTTTCGGTATAACAAAGGGCCATCCTTGTCATTGCAAGTCCATATTCACGACAAACCTAGGGTTGTTAAGAGATTTAACATTAGTTTTATGCCAGCTACCAACTTGATGCAACCCTCCTCCTTTACTCGAACTTGGAACCGACAATGCCCAAAGGATATAACAATACACAAATCAAGGTATTGTACATGTATAAATTAGGCAAGACAATATCTAGTGTGTCAAATGCTTCGCCAACCTTCTCACCTTTACACAAAGCATTAATGAGTATTGTAAAAGCAACAACATCAAGAACATAACCATCAGCTTCCATTTCTCTACAAAATTCTCTTACAGCATCCAAATTCCCCAAATCAGAGAACTTGTCTAATAGGAATTTTGTTAGGGAAAGTAATTTCATTTCTTTGTTTCAAACATAGCCTAAGAGGCATATCAATCTCAAGTCCCTTTTAACATACGCAAATCGTTTGCGATATTCGCAGCTATTTTTCCTAGGGTACCAACTGGATGGCACCACATAAGAAACCATAAAATGGATGACCGATCATTTCTAAAACCCTAGACATCAACCTCAAACCGTCTTCCACCTTAACCATAGTAACCGGTTTCCGATACTTCCTTGTACACATGGCATCATGTAGATAATACTTTTGAAAAAATTGTAGCAAAATATCACATTTCTTTTTCTTTTGACCAATAAAATTTTGATGAAAATATCACTATCGTGGCTTCCTACCATTTTAATAAAAAAAATAATCCATATATATTATAATAATATAATTAAAAGAAAAAATAAAGGTATTTATCTCACAAACAAACGAAGGAATGATAAAAATAGAGAAAGATTTAAGGGTAATCTATAAAAAGTAAAAAACAAAATCATTAAGGTGTCCTTTGGCTCACATTTTCGGAACTCATTCCAGAGTATCAAACACAATCTCACATAGAATACAACACACCACTCAAGCAATAATCACATAATGTGGAACACTGAAAAACAATTGTGTAGGGTTAACTAGGTATTCATAATGAAAGTATCAGATGTGTCATTAACTGTAAGTGTAGTGGTCATTCCAGGTCTAGCATCCATATCTCAACATCTCATCATCCCATGGAATCGGGTCCACGAGGAAGCACAATATACAATGATCGCATCTGAACTCATATGATATCATACTTGAAAGAATTGAGAAAACCTAGGTTACGTGCCAAGTGAATTGTGATTTCTACGGGGCATGTTCCACACGTTCCATGTTCTCATAATATCTCCCAAACTCAAGTTATAATTTGAAAGTTTCCAAAACAAATACTACTAAGGTGTACATGTCATGAAATTTAATTACTAACCATGTAGGTGTGTATCTATTAATAAATATCAATGCAAATCCAATCTACCAGGTTTGGTGGAGTCTTAGGCGAGATCTTCAGCGCACTGAAACCTGCCTCTGTGACCAGCTCGGCGGACCGAACTGTGTCTCGGCGACAAAACCAGGGAACTAAGTCTCAGCGATCATTTCGGCGCACCGAAGCCTACTCAGTGCACCCTTCGGCGCACCGAAACTTATTTGGCGGGGCATTCATACTCAGCGGCCATCTCGGCAGGGTGTTCATACTCGGGGATCTATTCGACGAACCGAACTGTCTACCTTCATCCCATAATGTATTCGGCGACCCGTTCGGCGCGCATAGGAGACCGCCGAACGTCGCGAATAGCCCTAAATCAAGGGGGTTTTCTTCTAAACTAAATTTTCTCAATTCACAAACAAATAGAGGTTAACATATGTCATTTTCAAGCAGAAAAACACATCAACAAATCATAAGTTAGCATTCAAATCATCCACTCAACACATATCTAAACCTAAGCATGAAATATATAAACCTAATTAGATTCATGAATACATTATCACATAAAAAATCTAGAATTAATCCATTCATTAATTATCAAAACTCTTGCAAGAACTTGAAAAATATGGAAAGTATAGAAATCTAAGATTAAACCTAATTAAATTCATGAATTTAGTACTTAACTTAATCAAGCAAACAATAATCCACCATTTTCATCCCAAATAAGCCTTCTCTTCTTCCTCCAAAACTCCAAACCAAGAAAACCCATAACAAAACAAAACCCTAAATGCCTTTCTCTCATACTTTCTCCAAATCTCAAATTAAAGAACCCAAACCCAAATGAAATGAAACTCAAATGAAACCTAAAATTCAAATGAACCGCCTTCATCCCAGAATGTATTCGGCGACCCGTTCGGCGCGCATAGGAGACCGCCGAACGTCGCGAATAGCCCTAAATCAATGGGGTTTTCTTCTAAACTAAGTTTTCTCAATTCACAGACACATAGAGGTTAACATATGCCATTTTCAAGCAGAAAAACACATCTACAAATCATAAGTTAGCATTCAAATCATCCACTCAACACATATCTAAACCTAAGCATGAAATGTATAAACCTAATTAGATTCATGAATACATTATAACATCAAAAATCTAGAATTAATCCATTCATTGATCATCAAAACTCTTGCAAGAACTTGAAAAATATGAAAAATATAGAAATCTAAGATTAAACCTAATTAAATTCATGAATTTAGTACTTAACTTAATCAAGAAAACAATAATCCACCATTTCCATCCCAAATAAGCCTTCTCTTCTTCCTCCAAACTCCAAACCAAGAAAACACAAAACAAAACAAACCCTAAATGTCTTTCTCTCATACTTTCTCCAAATCTCAAATCAAAGAACCAAAACCCAAATGAAATGAAACTCAAATGAAACCTAAAATTCAAATGAAATGAACATGAGATTCTTTCTCATGTCTTCTCAAGCAAGTCATGCCATGTGGCACAATTCAAGCCTTTCAAAGATAACCACTTCCATCTCATCCTTACAACCACAACCACCCTAACCACTTTAAATCTAAACTATACAATCATAACAACTACAATCCTAGCCATACACTTATATCCATCAATTCAAATTACAATCTTGCCATTAGCTCAAACATAAATGACAAACTACTATATAAAGCACTAGGACCAAACAATCATCACGAACACGATCGC
>JAUPMG010293863.1:0-17325 GCA_031762675.1 Pachysandra terminalis | reverse complement strand
TTGTTATGATTGGTGGGTTACACTGTAGGAAACTAAGTGCATCACACACAATCATAACTCTCATAAGTTATAATGTGTGGCTAGGATTTCATAGGAACTTTTAATCTAAAAAAATTAATTGGGCTGAGATTTAATTAAAGGTTAATACTGGTCACAACTTAAGTAGGATTCAATAACTAAAGATGATTAATGACTCGTTTAACTATATAACTAGGAATCTAAATCTAGAGCTTAGAATTTAACTAATCTAATTAATGGCTACGATCTAAATAAGAATTAAAACTAATCCTAAACTAATAAGGAATAAGATAAGACGAATTCTAATTTAATAAGGACTAAGTTAGATAGGAATAGATACTAACCGAACTAAGATTAGGATACTTAAAATCAATGATCGAGATTACGTATGAACTTACTAATCTAATCTAAGGGTAGAGAATTAAAATTAATCCAAAAGAAATAAGGATTCCTAGATTAATACAAACTAAGAACTGAAAACTATATAAACACTAGCTGGTCGTATGAACCATAAATCTAGAGCGAGAGAGAGAGAGAGAGAGAGAGAGAAGAAGAAGAAGAGGTACGAAGGCAAGGCTTAGCGTTGCAGAAGTTTAAAGCTTGAAGAGGAAAAAGAATGTGTTCTACCAATACCAATCAAGAAATCAAGGTAAGTATTCAGATTAAACTTTATTTTCGATATGAACTAGGTGCATATGTCGTATTCATTGAGTATGACATAGCACAATCATTATAATTCTTTATCTTCTACTCCATGAAAACATGATAAAAATATCAAATTTCTGGATTTTAATACTATATGAATATCAAGGTAAACTAATATGATAAACTATAAGATGAATTATGGGTTTTATTCGAACTTAAATATTATTATGTGTGTTTTGAAAAATATATGGCCAAAAAGAAGTTTAAATAGAAAAATTGTGATGTTCTGGGCTTGTCCTGGGCATCGGCTGGCTCAGTGGCTAGCCGATGGCTTTTGGGCCAGGTCAGCTACCTAGCCATGCCCGCAGGCTTGTTTTTGGGCTACTGCCCAAGCAACCGACTTGAGGGGTGACTAGTCGCAAGGTCACCGATCCTCTGTGTTTTTTTTTTTTTTTTGTGCCATTGCCTGAGTAGCCGAAGGTTAGCGGCTAGCCTCTAAGGCTGCCGACGACTCCAACAGCTGGCTAGCGGTTAGCCAAAATTTACAAAGTTTATCCGTTTGTTATGAAATTTTACGAACATGTTTAATATGCCTATTTGAGAATACCTGTGGTGTTAGAATTTGAATTTGATGAATGTTTTGCATAAAGTACCTATGGAGGATGTTTTGTCTTTGTTTGCCAACATGTGATATTTTGGTCTGGGTTTTTATTATTTTAAATCATGTTATAATCATGTTCTATTGACTTTATTATACATGTTCATATACACAAATTGTTTGTTTAGTTAATGTGCATAAATCACTTTGCACAGCATACGCCTATGTTCATAATGACCTTGTTTTGGGTCTAATGCCTTGACTTGACCCCATAATTCCATATTGTTGGAATTTATGGATATAACGAGTGATATTATAATCTAGGAATTATAATATTGGTGAGGAAGTCCCGGATGAACCGAATTGCATGTGTTGTGGGAGTCACAATCCTAATAGACCAACATTTATTCATGCCTTATTGGAAGGATGACCGAGTAAAATTATGTTAGTAGATTAGCTAATGTATGGTTCACAAAGAACAGATCACATTAGTGAAGTCCTGGGATACGTCCTCTTTGATCGAAAATAAGTGAGAAAATTGTGGCAGAACCCCTAAAAACTATGATGTGCAAATAGAATAATCTATTATCACTGCCCTTAATTTGGGAATGAATTTACATTAGTGAGACATTCTTGTGTATTTGGATTTGATCGGGTGTGGAACATACACTATTCGAATGCCAAACAACATGCATATTGTATTTTATATGATTGTAATCACATGTTGTGATTATATCTATCTAGGTCCACAGCATGCATTGCATATATAAATAATTGAACCCACATATCACATTGCATCACAAATCATATCACATTGCATTATTATCATTATCATTATTTGCATATATTAACTATTCTGTTTTTGTTTATGGATTACCATTGAAGAGTGGCATTGTCCATACTTCAATCTTAAATACTGTTTTGATTTGTTTATTTACTAAACTAAGTGTAGCTTATGCTTTGGATCATAACATATGTTAGGACTTATAGATGGTGGACAACAAGACTATGATGATCAAGATGGAGGACAAGAAGATGATGAAGACCTTAGTTTTAATTAGAATGTTGTTCGATGATATTAGTAGACTTTGTAGTAGGACTATTGGATTTTATGTTTTTAATTGATTTTCATTAGTTAGGATCAGATTTGAGTTATTGATAGGGTTTTGATTGAAGCATGAAACTAGTTATATTTTATTTTCGTTGTTTTCTATTGATGATTGTTTTGGTTGGATATTATTTTAAGGATATTTTAAATACAGAACTTTATTTTATAATTATCTTAATTAATTCTATAGTTTGGCAATGTATTGATTACCACTCCCATGTGGAATGGGGTGAGAGTTATATTTCAAATCTTTAGGGACTCAAATGAGATCTCTAGGTTAGGGATGTGACAAATACAATTTTCATCACTAACCTAAATTCTCGACAACCCAAAGGAGCCATATCTACACAAGTCTCAAACCCAATTCCCCAGACAAAACCCAACTCCACTCACTGGAGACCCAAGTTAACCAATACCTCAAAACCCAAATTCGCAAGAACTAAAAACACTAAAAAACACCAAAGTCTCAAGAACTCACGTCCTCAAAACCCCCCAAATCATAAAGTCCAAGTGCTAAATAGCCAAAATTTCAGAAGCAACTTTCGAAGAACATTCGTTCAACTTTTGGCATGGCTAAACTTATCTAGGAATGTGTTGTGGGGTTGATTTTTTCTAATTGTAGAGAAATATTATTTAAAATAATATTATAATAAGACAAAGCAATTTATCAGCTTATAGTTTGCAAACATGCTTTCTTTTTTCAACTGTACAACAAAAGTTTACCAAACAGTTTTGCTTCATAAAAGATCTTCTGAAAAGCAGAGAATCTACTTATTGCTTTCTTGCTTCTGACAACAACTTTTTGAAAGCAAATCCAAATGTAGCCCTAGACTTTTCCTTCTCTTTTTTGCTTTATCGACATTCTCATGCAACTTTACTTTAATGTACATGTAATTGTTCATTGACATTACTTAAGTTTAAGTGAGCAAAAAATAAATCACGAAACACTTGGGAGGCACCCAAATAAAAAACCGACAAGGAGGATGTTTTCCACAAAACACTCTCTACAACTGCTTCAACCAAACACTAAAAGATTGTTATACACATGTTTTTTTAAGGAATTAATTTTGCAAATCCTAGATAGTGTCCTTATTGCTAACGAGTGTGTGGAGGAAAGGGTCCTCATGGGCAAGGTAGGGATGGTGTGTAAATTGAACATTCAGAAGGCATATGTCAGGGTAGAGCTAGAATTTTTGGATGCTGTTCTGGTTTAGAAAGGTATTGGGATTAGATGGCGTAGGTGGACTGAAGGCTGCAACAGAACCATTTCATTCTCTTTTATCCTAAATGGTAAGGTCAAGTGTCTTTTTCGTTCTTCTCATGGCTTTAGGAAGGGGGAACCTTTGTCCCCTTTGCTGTTTACTCTTGTTGGGGAGGTCCTTAGTTGCTTCCTTTCTCGGACAGAATCACTAGGTTTAATCCATGGGTTTATGTTGGGTCGTGATTCTATTCTTGTTTCTCATATTCAGTTTGGCGATGATATGATCCTATTTTTTGAGACCGATAAGGAACAGGTTTTTTTGGAACAAAACTATTTTGAGATGTTTTGAGATGGTGTCGGGAATGAGAGTCAATTTGGAGAAGAGTTCTTTAACAGGTATCCATTTGAGACCGAAAATGGTACAAGATTGTGCAAGTGTCTTGGAATGTGACGTTTTTGAGTGGCCCATGAAGTACTTGGGTCTTCCATTAGGGGATAGTCCTAGGAAATTGAGTTTTTGGAGTCATGTTGTTGAAATGGTGGAGAAAAGATTGGCCACGTGGAAAAATAATTGCTTATCTAGGATTACCCTGATCCAAGTGGCTTTGGCTAACATTCCTGTTTACTACTTGTCATTATTTCCTGCACCTGTCAAAGTGGTTAAGACTTAGAATAGTGTCGAAGGGACTTTCTTTGGGAAGGAGGGTGGGTTCAAGAAGGATTGTTTGATGAACTGGAGGACTTATTATTAGTAGAGAAAAATGCAAGGGTGGCTTGAACTTGGGTAACATTCAGGATCCAAATTCTACACTTTCGGGGAAATGGCTGGAGATTTAACGTGGATCAAAAAGCTTTATGGTTTAAAGTCACTGCCTGTAAATATGGGATTCATGAAAATGGTTGGGACATCAACTTTAATGCAAGAATCTTTTGTTCCAGCCTTTCGAAGGCAATTTTCTCATTAGGCTCCCTTTTGTCTTTTGGTAATATATTAGCCTCCTTCTACCCGCATTTGAAGTTTTCAGTGGGTAGCAGGAATCGTATTAGATTCTGGCTCGACATTTGGTGGGGGGAGTTGCCCCTTTCTTAAAAGTTTCCTAGTGTTTTTCATATTGTTCGTGTCCGTGAGTCTTTTGTTTCAGAGATTCTGTCTTGGTCATCGAATGGTTTAGGATGGAATGTTGACCTCAGACTTGATCCCAGCTAGCTGAGATGTTGGAGTTAGCCTCTCTCTTTGATATTCTCAAGGATGTTTTCGCTGATGCGCATTCCCAGGATTCTTGGACTTGGCTTCCAGATGTTAGAGATATCTTCTCATCTCGTTCTTTCTTCAATATTGTCCGCAGAGATACAGAAGTTCTTGCCTTGATCCCTTCTTTTTGTGCATTATGGAAGGCCAAGGTTCCTCCTAGAATTCGTACTTTCGTCTGGTCAGTTCTGCTTTAAAAAACTAACACTTGTGCTTTGCTCCAAAGGAAGAGCAAACATCTGAAGATATCCCCTCACGTTTGTGTATTGTGTCCGAGGCAAGGGGAATCAGTGGACCATTTATTTCTTGATTATGTGATGCCATCTTCCATACGGTCATTTTTCTTGCAGGTGATTGATATGTGCTGGGTGATGCCTTCTAGTATTGACATGCTATTGAACCAATGGTGCTTCCAGAGAATTGGGAAAGGGGAAATTGATGTATAACGCTTTGTTTCAGGCAGTGTTGTGGGTCGTTTGGGAGGAGAGAAATCGGAGGATTTTTTAGGATAAAAGAATGGAGGTTAGGGGGCTTATTGACGTGATCATGCACCTGGTCGCTTCTTGGATGACGGTTCAGCCAGAGTTTTGAGGGATTTCGTACTCGGATTTTCCTAGAGATTGGGCATTAGTTGTCAGATCATCTGTTAGTGCTTCTACTGGCTTAGTGGTCTGGAAAGTGCCCAAGGAAGGATCCATCAAGCTTAATTTTGATGGATCCTTGATTGGGAACCATGGTCCATCAGGAGTTGGTGGTATTTTCAGAGATCACCTTGGGACAATCATCTATGCTTTTTTAGGACCTCTAGGGGCCTCTGCTCGAGCAGAGATATGGGCGGTGATTGTTGGGCTTAAAGAAGCCAAATCTATGGGTTTCTTTCCTTTGGAAGTGGAGGGGGATTCCTAGATTGTGATCGATTGGATGCGGTCTTCCTCTACGACTGCTTGGAGATACAGACATCTTTGTTATCTTGCAAGATTCCTTGCTAGTGATCATATTCCCAGACGGGCTAACGGATATGCAAACAGGCTTGCTAGGGGAGGGGTGTGTAGGGATGCTTTGTTTTTTGGAGTACCTGCTGAGGCTATGTTGGAGGGAGAAGAGTGATGTTTGGCTCCTCTCCCTTTCCCTATGTTTCTTTTATTTTCTCTTTGTATTATGCAGTCTTTTACCTTTTTATGAGTTCAACTCGGACTCATTGTTATTGTACTATATCTATATATATGCATTGCAATGTGATTCATCAAAAAAAGGTTTCCACGAACCCACTATCATTAGATGACCTAAACACAATCAAGGAGAGACGATCACAGTATATGGCCCCCTTCAGATGAAGTAGCATAGACTATAGGTAAATACCACTCCAAAAAACATTAATAGGTATAAAACTGCTTTAAATAACCATATGAGAAACTATTTTTTAGATCCATCATTTTTTTTTAATTTTTATTATTTTTTTTATAGCTTTTTTCCATAGGGTTATCTATATAGCACAAAAAAAGTACTCGAAATCATGGAGTACTGCTCACGAGATACTGTTCACATGAGGTCTGTTCACAAAGATGAGAAAGATTCATAGGATGCTCTAATACGAAGTAGACTAGATAGGTTAAGTGTTACAAATGAGAGAAAGAAGAAAGAAAGAAAGAAAGAAAGAAAGAAAGAAAGGAAAAAAGTGAATAGAGGGAGCTTTTCTCTTCTTTAGCCTTTATCTTTATTTATAGAGTACATTTATGTTGACACTGTCCTTAATAAGAAAAGATAATTACTAAGAATATGATAATAATGAAAAAGACGTAAATGTCCCTCTCAACAGCAAGGAATCTGTATGCAAGAATCTTCTGAAAACTTTTTCATTATTCAGAAAAATTAATCCATTACAGTAAATAAAGACCATATATAGAGATAGACAAAGCAATAAGATTCCCTTTACTTTGACAATTTCTAAAGCAAATCCTAGTCTAATTCAAACTTTTGAAGGAAATATCAACCCTCCTATTTCTACAATGAGTTGAAAATAGAAGCGCTCCTAGATGGCTTCTAAAAAAGATATCCCATTTTAAATAGGGGGAAAAAAAGCTCTAACTTTTGATTGAATTTTAACATCCTAATTATCAAATGACTCCTAACTAGATTATAGGTCCTACAAAGACTCAAGTTTAGCTGCTAGTAAAATAAAAGAATTTTGTGGAAACCAGTAAGATAGTTGTGCTGTTAATTAAGCAGTAAAAAACGGGACGTACTGTTGTATTTTACAGTATTGCATTTATTGAGTCAGTATTTTCAGTATTGTCTTGTGTTATCATTGAAAGCCATTCAACCCTAGGTGGACTGGTTTCTTCTTCTTATACATCAGTTTAATAGAATCTGAATTTTCTTTGATTGTTCTTTAATTCTTAGCATCTAGTTTTTTCTCATTTTCTACCTAGGAAACTATTAGCATAGCTACTGTCATACGTTGGTTTGACCATCAGAATTCTGTTCTGCAATTCTATTCATAACTGTTTGCGTCATGGTTCAACCATCGTTGTTATAAGTTGTTAAGGATCCTAGAAGGTTGTTCCTACAAATATAGCAATTTTTCTTGAACAGATAACCCTGTCCTACATCACCGATAGGCAAGGATTAATTTGTGTTTGGAGTTACAGTACAAATCATAAATTTGTGATAGATCCTCAAAGTTGGATTCGAGAGGAAAACTTCTGAAAAACTTTGCTGGGAAATCTAAGTAAAATCTCCATTTAACAACCTTACCATCATAAGCATACGTTGGAATAGTGTACACAGGACCTATCCAATGTTACACTAACATGTAGCAACTACTGCTACTTGTAAGTTCCAAATGGTTTTCGATAATGTTAACATAACAAAACTGGGGTAGTCATTAGGTTATACAACACTATAGTTTCTACTTGCTAGTACTTTCATGTAACTCACAGCTGCAGTTAGTTCTTGCATGGTTAATGTAAGCTATCATATACATACCTCTTGACATGTTTTGAATTTAGCACATGGGTTCAGCACCATTGTTCTACAGTTTCACAATAGTGAATCCCATAAACTTTATGGTTCTGATCAGGTAGGTTTTGCCCATTCTTACTTTTACTGGTAGATCAATGACTGACATTCACAGCATGAAATTGTTTAATATGCCCTTTTATGAGCTACAACAAATTACCATTTGAGATGGCGGTGATTAAAGTAACTAGAAACTGTGCATGTGCTCTGTCATTTCAGCTAGACCATCCCTGATTTGTGTTCTGACGCAACACCTTTTCTTTCTTCATTTCGCCATCTTTTCGACTTTAGTCAGATATGTATATATGTGTATCAATTCAGCTAGACTATCCCTGATTTATGTCCAGATGCAACATCTTTTCTTTCTCCCTTTTTTCTTTCACATTTATTATTTGTAAATAGTATTTATCTTTAGGTTTGATGATGAATTATGTACAACTGGTAAAGAGAGAATGTTTTGTTGCTGTTATGTATCTTTAGGAACACATTACTCTATTTAATACATGTAGAATCTAAACATTGTCATGTTTATTGCTTGATAAGAAACTAGTCTACCTTAAAAATTTTTGTTTCTGCAACATCCCATTTAATTACTAAAACAACCGCAGTTGCATCTCACATTCAGTCTCTATTATGTTGCAGCATCGATGTTATCTCCTCAGCCTTTGAGGGACAATCTGCTGTGAATAGGCAGAGGATGGTGTATAAAGCAATATGGGAGGAGCTCCAGAGCACCGTGCATGCAGTTGACCAGATGACTACGAGAACTCCGGCTGAAGCAGCAGAGAACAGATGAGCAGAGAAGAAATGTTGTAATTTGAATCCGAATCTCTAATTCTTGCTGAAATTCTTGAGTAGACACTCCACTTGTAATTGATATTATTTCTATTTGTTTGAACTGTTGCACCATATTGATGCTACAAACAATAGAATCTAATCTATCCCAGTTCAACACCAGCTTGGGTTCCTTTTTGTTGATGTAAAGTCATTAGCTAAACAAGCTCATTGGTGGGACTGTCCGCACTTGAATGGGTCCTTCAACCTTATCTACAGTATATCACCTGCTCTTAGTGATATCTCTAGTATGATCACTTCATCCTTTCAGCATCAACCAATTCAAATACCCAACTGGGAATCAGTCTGAAGGGATACTCAAAATGTCCAAGCTCACAATCAACAAATGAAATGTCAATTGCTTTTCATACCGTCGGAACCTATACTTGTTTTACTGCAAGCTTGGCCGAACTTGTAGGACTTGGGTCTAATTGAATACCGATATCGAACTGAATACAGATCTGTACCATATTATCACATCTTTTTTCATGTAGAGTGAAGAAGAAAAGAGTTGATGAATCCGGCCACAGAACACGATCTTCTAGAGTTCTTAGGGTTTATGGGCAAAACCTTAGAACAATAGGAATAAAAGAGAACAGTTCTCAATCAACATTTCATAAAAATGTCTATATATTTTCTCTCTACAATCTCTTCCCTATAAGAAATCCCAAATTAAAAAGAACCCTAAACTGTTAAAAATAATCCTAAAAGAAATAAGTAAACAATAGTTACTAAAACGGGTAAAAAACACATCGAAGGTCGTTTTAGGGGTCTAAATGACCTCGAACTACTAAAAAATGTCTTATCTCACGACGTAGTGGTGAGTCTTGTAGCTCTCGGTGTTAGCTTCCCAACGGTGTAATATGAGCCTAATTTCGACGTCGGAGCCCAAAGTTAAGCTTGTTTGGAGTTACGGTGCATCTTGTTTTGATCTAGCGCTTCTAAGTAAGCATTCGTGGTCATCTCTACTACATCATTCTTCCTAGGTGGGAGATAATTCGTCATCGAATTCACAACGTCATCATCAGAATTGTCACCAAAATATAGTACAAGGTGCTTCACATTAAACATGTCAACCGTGCGATTATGACTTGACAACTTCAGACGATATACATTAGGATTAATTTTCTCAATAATCTCCAATGGTCCAATCTTTCGTGCAATAAGCTTGTTGTAATCTCAAACAAAAAACCTATCATTAGTCAAGACAACCCATACATAATCACCAACATCGAACTTTACATAACGTCATTTTTGATCAGTTGCAACCTTGTATTTGGCATTGGACTCGTGCAGATTTTTATCAACAACCTCATGTATATCTGGCAAGTGTGTGATAAAATCTTCAGCCTTCTTACTTGGATGTTTCAAAGCTGGTATACGAGCTAAGTCCATTGGTTGGTAATCTGGGATTATAACAGATACAATGGTGAAATGATTGAAACCAGTGCTCCTATTGACAATACAATTGTAGGCAAACTCTGTATGGTACAATTGGTGATCCCACATATTCAAATTGGATCCCACCAAGCTACATAGTAAATCACACAACGAACGATTAACAACCTCCGTTTAGCCATCGGTTTGAGGATGATAGGCACTGCTAAAATCAAGTCTTGTATTTGCAAGTTTCCACAAACACCTCCAAACGTGACTAAGAAATTGAGTGTCTTGATCAGAAACAATGGATTGAGGAAGACCATGAAAACGATAAACCTCAAGAAAGTACAATTGTTCTACACGTACTGCATCTATAGTCTTCTTGCAAGCAATGAAGTGTGCCATTTTTGCGATCAACAACCACAAAGATGAGTCCATACATTTGTGTACGAGGAAGTCCCACGACAAAATTCATACATCAGACTATGATTGTCCTGGAATAAAAAGAGGTATGTACAACCTTGCATTAGTTGCTTTGCCTTTAGCAAAATATGATAGGTATGGCAATTCCTCACGAACTAATACAGCTCCCTACGCATTGTTGACCAAAAGTAGGAACTAAACACACGCAAGAAGTTCTTGTCTCTTCCCCTATGTCCTTCCATCATGCAACTACTTGATAATCTTCAACCGAAGACTAGAACTAGGTACACAACTGATTCCCCTTAAAAAGGAAACCATCAGAGAGAAAGTCTGATTGCTATCATGCTATCACTTCATCCAATACAATCGCAAAATACGAGTTAGAATCCAATAACTCATGAAAAGAATCAATACCATGTACCTGGGCGTGCATGCTAGTGTGTAAAGAGGCTCTACAACTCAGTGTCAGGAACACAATTCTGTAAACCATGCTTATGCTTGAAACCAAAAGTGTACTCTTGCAAATAAGAGCCTAGTCTGCATGTCGAGAAGAGAGCTTATCTCGACTATTGATATGCTTCAAGGCATCATGATTAGAATACAAAACAAACTCTATATGCATTAGACAATGACGTCAATGCTTTAAGGCTTGTATGACTGCATAGAACTCGACATCATATGTGTTGTATCTTAACTTAGCACCATTCAGTTTCTCATTGCAATAAGCATCAAGCTTTCCCTTTTGACTCAGAAGAGCTCCAATGCCCACCTTTGAAGCATCACAATTAAGCTAAAAAGGCTTAGTAAAGTCAGACAGAGCAAGTACAGGTGTTGATGTGAACTTGTCCTTTATCAAAAAAAAAAAAGAAGCTCGCTTTGCATCTTTGGACCATGAAAATTTTCCAGCGTTCATACAATCCGTAATAGGTCCCATGATGGAGTTGAAATAGGGAATAAATTGATGATAAAAATATGCCAATCCATGAAAACTCCGTATATCATGAATATTAGTTGGCTTTGGCCACTGTCTCATTGCATCTACCTTAGAATCATCTATGGAGATGCCATCCTTAGAAACAACATATCCAAAAAATAACACCCTGTCTGTCATAAATGAACACTTATTGAGAGCCACATAAATTGCTCCCTTTGCTAAACTGAAAGGACCTCTCAAAGGTCTTGCACATTCAGATTGGGGTCAGCACTATAAATTAATATATCATCAAAATAAATCATCACACAGTTACCAATGAAGGGTCTCAACACTTGGTTCATGACCCGCATGAAGGTACTATGAGCATTGGACAAGCCACATGGCATACTAGCCACTCGTACAACCCCTCACGAGTCTTGAAGGTGGTCTTCCCCTTGTCTCCAGGATGTATTTGAATTTGGTGATAACCACTTTTCAGGTCCAGCTTACTGAAAACGATATTTCCACCAAATTGATCTTACAAGTCATCCAGTCAGGGTATCGAAAATTTGTACTTGATTGTGATCTTGTTTATGGTTCGGCGGTCTTAGAAACTACGTATCCAAGAAATAACACCCCATCTATCATAAATGAACACTTATTGAGAGCCACATAAAGTTGCTCCCTTTGCAAAATTGAAAGGACCTCTCGAAAGGTGTTGCACATGCAGATTGGGGTCAGCACTATAAATCAATATATCATCAAAATAAACCACTAGAAAGTTACCAATGAAGGGTTTCAACACTTGGTTCATAACTCGCATGAAGATGCAAGGAGAATTGGACAAGCCAAATGACATTACTATCGACTTGTACAACCCCTCACTCATCTTGAAGGTGGTATTCCACTCATCTCCATGGCATATTCGAATTTAGTGATAACCACTTTTCAGGTCTAGCTTACTGAAAACGGTAGTTCCACCAAACTAGTCTAACATGTCATCTAGTCAGGGAATAAAAATTTTGTACTTGACTATGATCTTGTTTATGGCTTAGCTGTATACGCACATATGCCAACTACCATCTTTCTTTAGCGTGAGCAATGTGGGTACAACACAAGGGCTGAGACTCCACAATGTGACCCTTTTGGAATGGTTCCTCTACTTTGCACCGTAACTCCTCATGTCCTTTGGAATCGTACGATAGTGTAGTCTGTTAGGCAAGTTGGAACTCGGATTCTAATCAATCAAATGTTGTATATCCCGTAGAGGGGGTAACTCATCTGGAAGGCACTTAAGGAATGCACTCTGGAACTCATGAAGTAATGGTTCCACATCCTATGGAATGGATCCACCACTCTCCTCCTCCCTACCAACCAGTACATACACCATTCTCATCTCTTCCATCTCTCTCATAAATCTGCCACAGACAAGAGATTGGAGTCCTTCCTAACTGGTTATGCAGGCTCAATCTCTTTTTGGGACATAAGTATGGTTCGGGTATTATCCCACATGAAGCTATTAAGTATTTTTTTGCCCTCATGTGTAACATCCCTATCGTACTGCCATGGTCGTCCCAATATAAGATGAGAAGCATCCATAGCAACAATATCACACCACACTTTATCCCTATGTTTCGAGCCAATAGAAAAATTAATCAAACAACGCTTAATTACTTTTACCTCATTGCCTTTCTTCAGCCAAGATAACTTGTAGGGATAAGGGTGTTGTGTAGTCTCCAACTTCATCTTTTGGACAACCTCTTCTGCCACCACGTTCTCATAACTGCCCGAATCAATAACGAGTTAGTAGACTTTACCGCCAATGTTACAAGTGGAGTGAAAGATGTTGTGACGAAGCCACCTGTCACCCTATGCCTCCTTTGGACTGAGATAGATCCTACGTGTCACAAGAACTGACCCTTGATCACCTCGAACATACTCTTCTGGAGGGTCGTGTTCGTGAAACATAAGGTCCTGCTCAGGCTCGTCTCTTGGTTCTTTGTCAAATTCCTCACATTCCACAAACAACATCTTACCAAGTCTATCACTTTTTCTGCATTCGACCGTTCTATGGCCTGATTCTCTGCACTTGAAACACTTTGGTCCTGTGCTAGTGACTGGTTGTATTAAAGCCCTACTCGTGGGCTGTACGTTACTACATGTCTGCACGGTTTCGTTACTTGGGTGCTATCATATACCTTTGTATCGGCTAAGTTCTTGAGCTGGAGATAAATGGACTCGAACCATTGACATCCGTCATAGGTTAAACCACCGCCTCTCAGGCCTCCTCGACTGATTCTACCATAAAGGCCAACAATAGTCTGGTGCAACAGTAGGGTTAACAACCTCTGCATGACCACCTGTCTGACCCATCTGCTTCTCTAGATGAAGAGCTCTGGCATGTGCTTCAAAAACAGAGAATAGGTCAAATAAGTTCAAGGTATCTTGGAATTGCTGACGCAAATCTCCATTGTAGCTAGATACAAGTTGTTCTTCAGATTCGGCTAGGTCATTGCAAGACACCAATTGATAGAAGTCATTCGTGTAGTCGTCCACAGATCTTCCCCCTTGAGCAAAGGTTCTGCAAACGTTGATACGGAACTCTCGTGTAGTTATGGGGCAGAAAAGCTTGCCGCATATCTTTCTTAAGATTCTCCCACGTACTGATTTTGATCTTACCCTGTTTGGCTCGGGTAAATTTGGACTGTTGTCACCAACCAGAAGTAATCCTCGGTATCTGATAACCACTAAAGGAACCCGTCTTTCATCGAGAACCTCCTTGAAATCCAGAAACACCTCTACAGTATTAATGCAATCCAGGAAATCTTCTGGTTACAACCACCATGGAAATTGTGCATATCAAAATTCGACTCTCCTCGGTTCGACTTTTGTAAAAGGATTTTTGGATTCCATATCCTCCTCCCGGTTCTGACGCATAGTCAAAGTGTCCATCTGCTGGGTTAGGATCTCGATCTGTCGTGCGAGTCTTGCTACATCATCACGCTTGTAAACTTCTTCCAAAGGAGCATCTTTACCACTACGTCGATGAAACGACATATCGACGCATGCTTTCATAAGATTGATTCTTTGTTTGGCCTTCCACACTTAATTTTAATTAGGTTTGATTAAATCAGAAATGTTGATACTTGTGTTCTAAATTGATTTCGTATGCATTTCCTTCCTTATGAATCAAAACCATGCTTCAAGGACTTATGAATTGTAGACTATGGTTGTCATATATGAAGAATGGTGGTATGAATCACATTTACTTAATATTTCACCCTGTACATTAGAAAGATGAATGCTTAGTTAATGTGCACATCATCACTTGAACTGCATTGACTCTCGACTTTGATATGCTCCATGAGTAATACCCTTCTTCCTGAGTTCCATATGCCGGATCTCGAGAGTTCGACAAGAGAGTCATGATTTGAAAATCATGTTGAGTGAGGATGACTGACAGGCTTGAGTTGAGGGATTAGCTACCCCAACGTACTCATTTTTGTTTTATGGACACCATTTTCCCAAGGATATTTCACATGTTGAAATCTTGGATGTATATTCAGAGAGAAATCTCTGCTAATTATTAATGGGCATGATTTCCTGAGGCATTGCCCATTGATGAGACCTTGGGATACCACCCGTGATAAAAAATAAGTGGGGGGGGATTGTGCCTCCTAGGTTGAAAACCCTTAAAACTATGTTGCACACATAGAATATCAT
This sequence comes from Pachysandra terminalis, assembly GCA_031762675.1. Classification (NCBI taxonomy): domain Eukaryota; kingdom Viridiplantae; phylum Streptophyta; class Magnoliopsida; order Buxales; family Buxaceae; genus Pachysandra; species Pachysandra terminalis. The sequence continues at coordinate 2,215 of JAUPMG010293863.1, read as the reverse complement.
ATTCTTGAGAATGGCCCTATATGGCGGGGATAGATTATGACGACCTCTTGCTCAAGGATTGATGGATCATGTGGGAACACGTCACATTAATAGATCTAACATATTGCACAGCATATTAGTTGTTTGTTTAGATGACCTTGGTTAACTGTATAAGATAGGAGCACAGCATGCATCGCATTAAGATTTGACCTTATGCATCCTTATTGTACTTCACCCTTGTTTTTCTTTATTATTATCACTGGATATCATTAATTAGTGCCTTTGGCCTTATATATCCATCTTAGACTATCTTGAACTCTTCCACTTACTGGCTTTTATAGCTTACGCTTTCTAGCAACATCTTTCAGGTTCTATAGATGTGACTACCTTGGATAACGAAGTGCAGGATGGAAACCCTGAAGAAGAAGAAGACTTTTACTTTGATTAATTGTGATGTAATAAGATGTTTTTGGATAATGATGGTTTTACTTTTTGGACGATCATATTAGGGGTGATTTGATTTTATCCTAGAACTATGTTTTGAATTGTTATCTTCCGCTATTTTGTACATGAATCGATTTAATATTTTGAAGTATTATACACCTCTCATATATTCTTCTTGAATGCCCAATGACATTTAATTTCTTGGTGAAATTTTAACCACCACTCTCGTGTGTTATGGGGGTGGATCACGTCTCAAATCATTAAGGGCTCCCAAGTGAACCCTTAGGTTTAGGATGTGACATTAAGGATATGTTGTGGGCTTGTGTATTGGACTTTTGTAGTAGTTGGGGAGAACATTTATCATTGGTGGAGTTTTCCTATAATAACAACTATCATTTGGCATGGCTCCGTTTGAGGTATTGTACGACAGACCATGCTGATCGCCAGTATGTTGGGCCGAGGTTGGAGAGAGTAGTATTTTTGGACCGCAACTTATCTAAGAGACTACTATGAAAGTGAAGCTTATCAGAGAGATTGAAGATAGCGCATAGCAAACAAAAGAGTTATGCGGACCGAGGGAGGAGAGACATGGAGTTCACATTTGGTGACCATGTTTTCTTGAAGGCTTCTCCTATAAAGGGAGTGATGCATTTTGATCAAAAGGGGAAACCCGCTCCATGTTTCATCGGACCTTTCGAAGTGTTGGAACGTATTGGAGGTATGGCGTATCGAGTTGCATTGCCTCCGCAGCTTTCGGCAGTGCACAATGTGTTTCATGTGTCCTTGTTGCATAAGTATGAACCTGACCCGTTGCATGTGTTGGATTGGGGATAGTTGCAGCTTCACGAGGATGTAATTTATGAGGAGCAACCGTTATGGATCTTAGATCGGAAGGAGCAAGTCTTGAGGACCAAGACTATTCCTTTGGTAAAGATCTAGTGGAGTCATCACGACGAATCTGAGGCTTCGTAGGAATTGGAGTACGAGATTTAGGAGAGATACCCATAATTGCTCTCGGATTAAGGTATGTAATTTCTAGGAAACAATTCTCTTAAGGGATGTAGGTTGTAATGAATTAAATCCAAGTAATTTTTTAAAAACATTTTAAAATGATTAAAAGAATTTAAAAAATTTACTTGCTACTTTTTCCTAATTAATTTAAATGATTTATGATTTGTTAAAGAGAATTGGTTTAATTTGAAATTAAATATTTATTTTGGAAATTAGTGTAATATGTATTATTCATGGATTTATTCGTAATTTTGCTTAAACCGTGATTTGTGGTTGGACCGGGTGGGCCAACCCACGGTTTAGATGGTTGAACTGTTGGGTCAAACCACCAGTTTGAATTTCAAATTGGAGTTTGCTAGTTTTGGTAGTGGGAGAGAAAGTGTAAGGACCTAAATCCATTAAAGGAATGCCCAAATTTAATTTTTTAATATTATGTAATTCATTTGAAATTTTCTGGATTTAACTAGCAAGTATTATGTGTTTAATTAATATTATAGGATACGGTGTAATGTGTTTATGGTGTTTGGGGTTATTTTGATATTATAAGGACATGGGGGGCTGATTGAATGAATTAAATTCAATTAATTGAGATTGCGCATGTGTCACGCCCCAAACCCGTACCCCAAATCCCTAGGTAGGATTGGCACGAATCTCGAGAAGCGACCTTCGGGATTCATCACTGAACTGCGGATCGATCCTCATAGCAAAAATCTAAGTAATAATTTGCTGATATTATTACATCACAGAGTAGTGGAAGACAAACTACTGAAATGAAATATAA